>JARBES010000131.1:21910442-21922864 GCA_030265145.1 Strongylocentrotus pallidus | reverse complement strand
CCCCCCCCGAAGAGAAGAGAAAAGCGCCGAGAGAAACATGAGAAGAGGAGGATTGAAGAATAACTGCAGAGGTTTTGTGAGGTTAATGCTGAGCTGGATGTAACAAAAAACTGGATTTTGTCGAAAAGGTCAGCCTCATTACAGTATGCAGGAATTTCTAAATTTAGCCAAAAGTGAATGAAATCCAGGACGCACTGCTTGAAAATATGATTGATTATCGGTACAGTGTAAAGTCTAAATGAAAAGTACTACTAACTATGTGAATGTTTATGTAGTTTTGCTTTGAGTATTAATGTACATATACATCTGAACGATTTCTCACGCATCTTTTATTTACATTTTGCAATAACTCTATTGGCAAGTATAAATTTTCTTGAATTTGTACTTCATAGAAGTGTCTCAGAAATTTATTTCATGGATGTCATTTTCTTGTAGGGTATAGAGAAGAGAGATCTATCTTTCAAAACTCTGAGGTAGTATTGTAATTGATATGAAATCTTTCATCTTTCATAAAAGTCTATTCTCAAGGAATCATTGATCTTGGTGAAAATAAACAAAGATACAAACAAAGAAACAAATCAGCAAACAAAATGTATACAATAGATCAGATGAACTGTAGAAGTACCATATTCATATTCATAAGAAATATGGTCTACCATTTAATAGTCTAATATCACCTGTTCAGAGCCAAAAGGGCGTTAACCCTGTGTTAAAGTATATGAGTTAATGCCCTTCTGACTCCAAGAGACAGTTTAATGAAAATCATGTCATCAATACAAAGCATGAGCTACCTGTAGGAATACAATATTTTTCAATTTAGAAACATGGTTTATTTGTAGTAGGTCCATGGTTATCATTTTAAAATAGCGCCTGAATGCAAGAAAGCACTAGAGGACAGCAATCATCTCGAGAGTGTTGACACTCATCCGACGATCGATTAAAAGACATCTCCCTCTCCTCCTCCTCCTCCTCCTCATCTCTCCCTTCAGCCACTTGTAAAGAGCTTCCACGGGCGTCCAATTAGGGAGAGTTTGTTTGAGCTTCTGGGTTTGTCTGTCTGCCCTGTAACAATGTCCCATCTACTCGTATTCCAGTCGGGAGTGAAAGTGATTTTGTCAAATTGAACTTACAGCGCTGTTCTAGAATGACTGCAAGTGGTGTTTTACTGTTGCCTTAGAGAAAGAGGAAAACTATCCACACCAAATGATTTGGATTTCTTGTCATAATTTAATTTATGAAGGGTAACTTTTCCCCCAGGGCTGTGCTCAAAAATTTAAGTCATAACATATAAAAAGCAATATTTTGAATCATTTTATGTATAAAAAGGAATGGAGAAGTTACCCAAGATTCTTTCATAATGCAGATCTATTTTGCCAATGATGATACCCAATTTCATCATTCAAAAGTTAAATTAATGTTCAATATCTGATTTTATTTATACTCTTAATTTAATAAAAACTTACTGCCCTGATTAAAAAATAGTTATACTTGTCTTGTCCGATTGCTCGTGAAATGACACTGCACAAGTCACACAGTACTTCTGTAGGCTTACCTGTAGGCCACTTGGTTTAGGTGACTAGAACTTCCTCATTGAAAGTTACAAATGTTTTTGTTTCCTTGATGAAACTGATAGTGAAGTCTTATTTACATCAGAAGTACAGTAATTGTTATAGAATGTAATTCCACATAAACGCAGGCATCAAGTTGGCCATAAAGGCCATTGTAGTCCAGTTCCAAGAAAATAATAGGGACAAGACTGAAATTCAGTCAGGCATTAGGAAAGGATTTTATGCTCAAATGATAGGTTAAATGGCTGAATGGATATCATTATTCATTTGTTTACTGAGGTTTCATGTTTCACTAAGTTTGAACCTTGTTTTGTGCATGTGCAGTCATAATCTAAACACGTCACTTCCGCTTGATAATTCAAGGTTATTTAGGTCTTTATATATATTTTGTCTGTTCATTCATTCTTTTGATTTGAATTGAATTATTATGCAAACATGGCAGGAAACTCCCTCTAGCATCATGTCTTTCATGTTAAATCTCTCTCATGAAATTGTCAATTTGACCTTCATTAACGATGAACTACTTTTTGAAGCCCCTTTAATGGACAAGTCATGACTGGTGAAGAATGTAATGAACACCCCTTCATGAAATGAACATTGTGCCTCCCCCAACCCACATTCCAAATCAATAAGATTGTAGATTACACTTTCACACCTGACTCACTTCAATTTATTTTTCAATTTATTCAATTTTGGTTTTATTGTAAAAAAAAAAAAAGTACATGGCAATTTACAGCAAAATACAAGAAAACATGCAATAAGGTTATTAAATGTGTTCAAATGGGGAAAAAAAAGAGAAACAACATTGGTGAAATTGAGCATGTGAAAGTCACAAGTTTTAGCATGTGAAAGACACAAGGTCAAAAAATTTGTGACACTGAACTCCTTTCAAAATTATGGACAAAATCCAAACTCTGAGCTATTGGCACTCCCAAGTCATATTAAATCTAATTTTAGTAATGCCTTAATAATGACAATGCATAATTGAAGAGCTCTTGGAAATCCGTAGACATGTCAATATGGTAATACGATTTGACGCGGCACTGGTAGAATTATCCCTATCCACTTCCGACATGGCTCTATGTCAACGGCATGAAATCCGCTTTTGAACTCCCAGAGGTCGCGAGGTCACGGAAGTGCTAACCTAATTAGAAGCCTGTCAAGTTATCGGGCCGTTGCAGCTAGCTAGCTGAATGGCTTTATAATGTATGAACTTGAAGCTACCGTCTTGTTGTTGCCATATCTGATTATAGTACTTTGAACCTTGCTGGGGTCAATGCACTTTGGGACCAGTGACCAGACTGTTTTTGTTTGGCCCAATGTTTTATTATCGCATGGATGTTATGTGAAGTCTAATAGCCAATGGATGGGTTATGATTGAAGGCAATACCCCACAACATCTGCTTGATACATAGGCATTTCCAGGTTAATAATGTTGATCCATGGATCATACATACATTGATCGATGTTTCTTTTGATATAGGTTTATTCACAATCCTGTGCACTTTAGGTATATGGGGTTTACCTAACCATATTCATGGCTTCAGAGTCTGTGTTGAAATGCAAGATTCATGAGATTTGAATCTCATATTGAGGACCTACTCCAATATAGAATGGTAGGGTCTAGCATCGAGTCTATCAACATCTGGCTGACTTGGATATTTGTGGGTCATTTCCCCCATTAACTCATCATACAGCTTTACAGCATTCCAGTCACGCTTCATGATGACATAAAAGTTGATGTGTGGGACTACACCTGGCTGTGTATATGGCAGGTCATGGACCCTTGATCACTACTAAAAATCTCTTTTCCACATATGGAGGGAATTCTGTACTATTGTGCACTGAAATGTAGGCCTACATGTATCTGTACGACATATTGTTGTCTTGTTGTGAGCCAAAAGGGCATACCTACTCTATGTAAAACAATATTGCCTTTCTGTATCTCACAAGACAATATATATATTTAGAATTTGATGAAATAAATCATCTTGCACTTTGCTTGTACTCAAGTGCAAAGGCCACCTAAGGGAAACAGAAATAGTGGCCTGGATGTACACGTAGTTGGTCTTTCTAGACAGGTTCTATGATACATATTTCCTCATATTAGGATACAATTGGTGACCACTGTAAACAGGTAGCCTTCCTAGAGAGGTGATCACTGAGACAGGGTTGACTCACAAAAAAGAAATCTTTTAAGAATTTAAAATGCTCTCTTTGGCTTTGAAGTTTGGTCATATACATGTACATGTACATGTACAGTCAAACCTGCTTTAGTGACCACCTGTCTACAAAGACCACCTTTCTACAACAAGCACATCCCCCCTTGAAAATGGTTTCTCATTGAAACATGTTCTAAAGGAACCTGTCTACAAAGACCACTTTTTGTGTTTCCCTTGAGCGGTCGCTGTAGACAGGTTTGACTGTATATGTACACATTAATCATCTCTGTAATGAAAAAGACCCTTGATGTATAGCAGGGATAGACCCCTGGGAGACGTATTCACAGAGTGTCTATATTAGTATTGTTTTTCACTCTATGCATATATATGATGCATCTGCCGTTAAGCAGCACTGATTATGACGTGCCTTCTGGAACTTTGTTTTCTTGAAGATCTATAGATGTGGGAAATTCCCTCATCAGCCCAGTAATTAGAAAATTCAATCCTAGGATTCAATTTTCAAGAGGAAGGTTTTATTGAGCATGGACATACGTAGGCTTTTTTAAAATGAAACTTGAATGGGGGTCTTAATATCTACAGTAAATTGATAAGTTGCATGATTTAATTTTGATGATATTTTTTTTTTTAAATTGTTGTTGTTGCTGCTTTGTCTGTGTTTTCAATCAATTGGTGGAAATATGATAAACTTATGTCAGTGTGACTTACAATTTCATTCATTGTTAAATCTCATTGACATTCCTGTGGTTAACTACCTGAAAAAAAATACTGCTGCAATATAAATGACATGCGTACACTTCGTATGTCGATATTTCTTAAAGACGGAATAGGTCTACGCTTGAAGTTCATGTGCGTATGCAGCCAATTTTGTGTAAATTGCCATGTGCCATTCACTTGTATCCCATGAAATGTGATTTTTTTTCTCCATATTTCCATGGCAGTGTTTTGAGGCAGTTTCTTCCGTATCATGCTTAAACGGGGCTTTACGCGTGTGTGGGGTATTAGGAACTTCTCGGTGATGTGAAATCACTAATTTGTCAAAAATGAAGGCAGTGACATTCTAATCCTTGCGTTGAATGTCACATTGATTACCGGGCTTTGTCTGACGAGGGCACCTGCATAAGACACCTACTGAAATGTGAAGTGTAGAATAGAGGAGAAAGATGGAGCAAGATAGAAAGAGCATAGTGAAGCCTGAGAAAGACGGCACCGTTATGCGGGATGCGGAGAAGAAGAGATAGAGACAACAAAATGTAGAGATAATGCAAGAAAGATAAAGGAAAGAAGTGTAGAATAGAGAGAGAGAGACACACACAGAGAGACAGAGACAGAGAGAGAGAGAGAAAAAAAAAAGTCAACTTTAACATAAAAATGAATGCTTCTTGAGCTTAGTTTACACCGGAGTGTTGGCTCAGTCAGTAGAGCGTCCGCCTCACAACCGGGAGGTCGTGGGTTTGAACCCCGGCCGCGTCATACCAACAGACTAAAAAGATTATTATTATTATTTATTTGTTAAGTTTCAATTACAATTAATTACGTTTTATTGGAATTGTAATCATACCAATCCATTACTTCATCCTTTCAAGAGACAAGGTTCATTTTCCCCTTAAAACACCTGCTCTTGTCTTAATCACAATCTTGACCTTCTCTTTTCAGTATGTCCAACCTGATTGCCATGGAGCTGCGAGAGAACCTGCTGAAGGTGCTGCCAGATTCCCTCTCCTTCCTGGTCAAGCTGGAGACCCTAGATCTAGGGAGCAATGAGCTGGAGGAGCTCCCGGAGACCTTGGGAGCGCTGCCCAACCTCTCAGAACTCTGGCTGGATTGTAATCAACTCACTATCCTCCCACCGGTCAGTTTAATAATAATAATATTCAGTTCTCGTATAGCGCATAATCGGTTATGAAATAACATTTCTATGCGCTTCCAAAGAGCTTCATAAATTATTACCCTAGCTTTACCAGGTACCCATTTTACCTCACCTGGGTTGAGTGTAGCAAATGTAGATTAATGTCTTGGCAAAGGACATTAGTGCCGCGGCGGGACTCGAACCGCAGACCTTGTGATCCACAGTCCAGTGACATATCCACTCGACCACGACAACTCTACACCTCTGAGTTTATCAATGACCCGACATTCGTTCTGGCGATATTTACTCCAGGCAGTATCATGGCAGAGATTGGGGGTTAGGGTTAGGGTTACAATTGGCTTTTGGGTCATGTTTAGGGTTGTAATGAGGTTATGGGTTAGGGATAGAGTTTGACATAGTTTTAAGTCTAGGATTGTAGTAATGTACCGGTACGTACGAGGATTACCTGCCTGTGTCCTGCAATCCATGCAATATATGCGCGAGGAGAGAAGGAACACGCAGCGACAGCATTGCATTGTTAGTATAGTACAGTAGCTAACTATCAAGAGGACGCAAGCACATAATATAATGCTGATATTTTCGGGCTCCGATATGATGAGGTGCCAATATTTTTGCGTGTTGATAAATTTGTGATAATATGCAATTCGCGAAATTTGTGAAAATAACAACTTATACAGTATTTTAATATCAATTTTTAGTAACTAATACTTTTTAGAGATAAACCTGTGTTCTGTATTAAACATGTTTGGTGACTTGATTTGTTTTGCAGGAGATTGGTAACCTAGGAAACCTAACCTGTTTAGATGTATCGGAGAACAACCTGCAGTGTTTACCCGATGAAATTGGAGGTCTACAGAGTCTCACAGATCTCACATTGTCACAGAACTGCCTGGAGAAGTTACCTGAAGGAATCGGTAAGTCACACAAGGCCTGTCATCATCAGCTCGAGATTGCCAAGTATCCCGCTACTTGAGCTGTCCCGATCGAAAATTATCCTGTTAATTTGCGTCTTCAGCAGCCCGAAGTTGCAATTAGCTGGATATTTGGTCGAGATAATCATCCAAAGATATCTTGGGCTAGTTTGCAAAATATCCCGCTATTTGGCAAAATATCCCGCTATTTGGCAAAATATCCCCCTATTTGTTCGGTGCTTCTTCACCAGCCCGAAGACTCACACTATGCGCGAACGCTGAGCAAAATATCTCGAGCTAATTTCTCGATCTCGAGCTGATGAAGAAGCGATTTGTAACTTCGGGATTATTTCCCAAATCAGAAATAGCGAGCTATTTGGCAATCTCAAGCTGATGAAGACAGGCCTACAGATAATGATAATAATTTGGTCCTATTTTACTTGGGGTAGTCATATCAGTATTGATACTGCTCTTTTGAGCTGGAAGCAGTAAGTTTTGAAAACACCTAGACTTCAAAGAGATGCAAAGATAGATAGTGGAAGTAGCTTTCTGTACGCAATCGAAAGCATCCATATATAGACTGCCCGGTCGATAGACAACACTCTGGTTTCCTCTGACAACACATAGAGGTCTGCTAAAGGACCTGTGTCCGTCAGTGTTACTCCTAACCAAATGGTAGACAAAGACACAAGTTCTTCTGATTATACAAACTAGAACTCTAGTAATGTATTGGAAAATTTACCAACGTTATTTTTACTAGAAAACCAATGATGTTTTCATGAACAAAAAAAATCAAGGAAAGCTGCAAACAACGAGGAAAATGTAAAGTATTCTTATTAATTTTCAATGTCTGTCCATGATATTGAATTGATGATGAAACCTGAGGACAAAATGATTAAATTGCCTTTGTAGGGTAGTATAAATGGTAGCACAGTGAGAAAAAGCACTGTGAAAAATACCTGTATGAAGTTAGTCATATTGTTATGACACGTCATCTTGAACATATGAAAATGAAAACATTTATATAATGGAGAGATCAGTCTCTGTATACTCAAGTGCCTGATACAGAACTGTATCAATTATCTTTCAATTTAAGTTACATGAATGTCCTGAAGCTACATGTATAAAAGCATTGCAAACAATAATAATATGTTGTATTGACACAATAATATGAACTTCTGACAATTTTATTTGATGACACAAATGAATATTGCTAAGATTCTTTCTTCAATATCGGGAACTAATTTCAATCGTCTTTTTCTTCATTATGTAAAAAAACGTTCAAACTTCAAAGAACTTCTTGCTTTCCATACATTTGCTTTTAGGTAGCTTTAAAACCGTAAACCATACTTTGCAGACATGTTAGAGGAAAGGTCTTATGACCATTGCCATATTAATTATGCTTGTCCTGTATTAGCATTTAGTTGTTGTTTGTCTGGGTTCTTAATGAGAGAGAGACAGGTGGCCTTGGGATCTCGTTGATAACATGCTATGCCGATGCTCCTAATAGGCTTTCCTTCTTGTCTAGAAATCACCGGAGAGATCGTGTCAAATCCGTGCTCGTGATTATCAGCTCCTAAGGCTTGTTCACTTAAATGTACGGTGCAGTAAATCACCACAAAAAATCTGGGAAAAAAAAAAAATCCTTTTTTTGTAAAGTGTATAAAATAAATGGCAACTGCGCACAACAAAGGATGAACACATATTCACTAATATTCAGTAATGTGAAGTATATGATACTGTACGTCATCACAAGCCGCCACGATTTTGGGCTTCATATCTGAACGAGCCTTCAGTGTTGATGTCAGCTTGAAACAACACACAGTCTCCATGTTCTAAAGGCAAATTAACAATGTTTATTACCAGCGGAAGGGGTAGTGTGTTGTTATTAGGAAAATTCTTGCTCATGATTATGGTCTCTTAGTGTTAATGTCATTTTGAAACATCACAGGTGTCTACCTTTCCTAATTAAAAGCAATGTAACAAATATTATGTAAGAACATGGGGGAGGGGGTTTCTGTTAAAAAGTGATATTAATGTGATATTTTGCTTTTCAAGACCTTCACATTGAGTATTAACTCCCTCCCCCCTCACACTTTACAATCATATTAGTTTGAATTAGCTATTTGCAAAAAAATATGCTCAGAACATAAAACAAAACAAAATATCTGCTCAAAGAGAGAGATTAATTTAGGATATATGTTCAACATGTAAGGGAAACAAAATGAATTAGTAATATATTTAAGGATAACTGTTTTTAATTTATGCTTTGTTGCTTCAGGACTGACTTTGCATATAACTAGACAACTGAAGTGAAACCAAAAAAAAGAAAGCAAAATCGTCTTTCATATAGAGGTGGTTGCTATGCCAGTTTAGCCTCTATTTCAATATCTTTGTGATACAGGGAAGATATTTCTAAGACAGTATCACAGAAATCAATGCCTCTACCTTCTAAATCCATTCAGTAGGGCCGGGTTGTTTGTGTCGATAACACCGCAGGCCGTATTTGGCATTTCAATCGCAGAAAGGGATCAGCCGAGTATCAGGGAGAAATAAAGTGTGAAATTGGGACATGCTCGTCAAAGACCTAGCAGAATCCTGCGATAAATTATACCTGCGCATCGCAGAGAGATGAAGATACCGGGGATTTAAAAAAAGAGAAGAACAGTGACTAGCAGACATAAATTTTACTTTCAAGGAATAATCGTAAACAAGTTGAGCTTTGGGGAAGGCTGGAAGGGTGGATTGTGTTGTGATTAGTTTTTGTTTTTCTTTCTTTCTTTCTTTATTGGAAGAAGTCTACGCATGTCCCTGTTTTGAACTTTATAATGATTTCTCCGGAAGTCCCTTTGCTTGGTATTCAGCTGGTTGAATTGTGTTTATAGAATTTGCCTTTAGCTCACTGTGATTTTATCTTGAGCTCTCAGTGACAGTGTTTCAATCGAAATGATTGTAGTTTACATGCATGTACATGTGCATGTATTTTATGTCAACATAAACAGAAGTAGTGTCCAATAAACTGTTCATATTAAAAACACATTTGAAGCTACTTTATTGAATCAAATTGAATTGAATGATTCATCTGTCATACATCAGAATTTCTTTTTCTATTGGTTTTAACAATAATAACAAAGATCATGTCACAGCAGAATTATACATAACAAAAAATTGTACAATGACAAATATACACTTTAATGTGATCACAAAACAGTAGGAAATATGAAGAAATTTTTAAAGGAATTTACACAAACCAATGTTTGTCAGAAAAATAATACAAGAAAAAGAAATTCATCTCATTAACCCATTTCAACGCCTTCAATAATGTGTGAATAAACAGAATTTATATTTGATTCAGAACACAGTCCTTGTACATGCTTCATGCTCTAGATTGAGTATGATAGATGTATTAATGAAATTGACACTGAATTGAATAAACGTAATTTAAATGGTTATATTTCAATCAAAATTCACTGTCATACCATATTGCTGTGTTTATGAGAATGAAAAACAATTACTTACAGGGCATTGACCTGATACACTTTATACACAATGTTAGCATTGTGGTAAATTCATCTACTTGTTGAGTTGATATTATCTTTATTAAGTGAATTATTTTCTAATGACTAGGTCACCCTTCCTCTTTTGCATATTATATAGTCAATTCAATGTTATTTTCTCATTTTTAATCATTAAATTTTATTGGGAGGGGTGTATACAGTTTTCCTCATTTAATTAATTTTGTTAGATTTGTCACAGCTCTTTCTGTATCAACATGTACACAAATATATTTCATTTTATTGATAAACCACATTTGGAATGACTAAAATGTACAATATTGTGACACAGGGATAGAAAATTGACCTGTTCTTTCATCTCTCTCTTAACATTATTATTTGTTTATATTTCCAGGTAAACTGAAAGATCTGAGTATCCTTAAAATCGATCAGAACAGACTCATTTCCCTCACACCTGCTATTGGGAGGTAAGTCTTGTAAAACATTATTGTGCATGAATGTTGCAAGAAAACAAAAATGGTGATCATTGTTCTATCCCAAAATATTTAGAATGAAGAACTAAATATGTTGCATTTAAGAAAAATAAAATTCAATAGCTTATTTTATTTTGTTTGTGTGTTTATTCATTCAGTCATTTAATTTTTGTTAACATGCAATCAGCTCTTGTAGAATGTAATTTCCTTTGTAATCTTTTCCAACATGACTTATTGTTTTTTAATCCTTGCAATATCTTTAAATTTGCAGCATATTTTTATTGCAAATAGAAAAATAGGGCATATTTTCCTCTACTTTTGCCTTTTAGATGTTTTGAAATGATATTGGAAGATGTATGTTATATGCTGGTTCTCTTCATTTATGCACTGAGTTCTAAATTACCCTGAATACTTATGTTGTTGAATAGAATCTTATCAATGCCCTGTTAATATTATGATCAGTTGAAACATAAGTATTTTTGTTTGTTTTCCTTTTCAGTTGTGAGAACATGCAAGAACTCATTCTGACAGAAAACTTGTTGCAGGTGAGTTGATTTGATGATATAACTTCCTTTGATGGCTTGAGACAGTGTGGCAAGACATTGTTGTTATAAAGACAGTTGATGACTGACGATCTTTGTATTAAAACAAATCTTAGATGATGATTGTTGCAAGGTAGACATTGGAAAGATGACAAAGTTGTATGACAACTGTTGTAAGGCAGAGTTGCAACAAATTTTGTTCTGATATTGTTGTATTGCTGTGTTTTTGGACACTGTTGTAATGTTGTATTGTTAAAGGCATCTACAGGTGTAGCATCACAAGATATCGCTGTAAGAAAACTAAAGTTGAAGCAAAAGCTGATATTTATATATCTGTGTTCTATCACAGGTACATGTCAATGTAAATTTATGACAGACATCATATTCATAACAGAATGGGGTGTAATACCTAGGCTTTTACCAGGTACTGCATCAGAATGTCTCTCTATTAACCATAAGCACTCCACGACCATACAGACTTGAATTAAAGTTTTTGAGAGGGTCCAAAGTCTGTATTAAGGGTCGTGACATTTTGCGTCAAGAGGCCAAAAACAAAGAGCAGCTGTTTCTGCTTTTACATCAACTTTTGTGTCGTTTGCGATACTTTGCTCAACACAGGAAAGAGTGTCTAGGCCGACAGGACAATCAGAAAGCCATACGATTGTTATCATCATCAATACCATTACAGGAATGAGAAATAGAGGTTTAAATGGCACATATTCAAAATGAAGGAGGGAGGGAAAGAAAGAGAGAGTGAGAGAAAAAGAGAGAAAGAGAGAGAGAGAGAGAGTGAGAGTGAGAGTGAGGAGAGTGGGAGAGAGAGAGTGAGAGAGTAAGAGAGAGAGCGAGAGAGAGCGAGAGAGAGAGAGAGAGAGCGCGAGAGAGCGCGAGAGAGAACGAGAGAGAGCTCATTTTGTAGAAATGATATACATGTAAGCCAGATGACCTGGGAAATTAATATGCAGTACTTGTTGGATGGACATTTTTCTTTGTGTTTGGAATTTGTCTTAAGTTAAAGGTCATATTTTTCATTTAAATGATAATGATAATAGAAGGATGAATTGTTTTTCTTCACAATTTCACCAACTAAATATGTCTGATTAAAACAAAATAATGTGGGATGAAGGTGAGGGTGGTGACATACTTATCAGGATGATTGTAACTGCATACTATGTACAAAACATATACATGTAGGTGAATCTAGAAATCAATCGCCAGTAAACCACTTCTGGAAGAGGCAATCAAAGTGTTGATCCGAATTGGTTTATAAACCATCTCTTTCATCCTTAAAACATTGATGAAAGATTTCAAGGCTGTTGCCTTCAGGGTCCTGCCTTGAACTATGGCATTTGAAAGTCTCATT
>JARBES010000131.1:21598768-21612647 GCA_030265145.1 Strongylocentrotus pallidus | reverse complement strand
ACTTACCACTGGAATAACATTAGTATGTGATAATGTATAATGTCAAATAGGTCCAAATCTTTATCAGCAACAAGATAGAAAGAGAAAGAAAAGAAACCCAAATTAGTATTTTCTTCAAAAGTATGAGATTTTGAGATAAATGAGCAAGGTACTATAATGGAAAAGGAGGCTACATTTTCTGACCAGCCCTGCATCATCTATATATTATGATACGACATGGCCTGGGCTTCTCCCTATTTCTCTAATTTCATACAATCGTTTATACTGTATTTCATTTTTTTGTTGTTGATAATGGTGATTATTGATAAAGTGATAGTGAGAAGAAAAAAAAAAGATCTCTATTTAAATCGGGAGCGCCAGGAGTGTCAAGTCTGACACTTGACAGACATGAGCGCTAATACAAGAACCCACTATTATCATTATCATTATTAACGTTTTTTGTTTGATCTTACATTTTCTTCCTTGTCTATTTGTATACTTCAGATAAAGAGTGCCAAGACGTACATCAGCAAGCTACTGTATGTAAGATGGAGAGAAGCAATGACAGCACATCTTCATAAACTCTACTTCAAGGCTTTTAATTACTACAAACTCAATGTCTTGCAAACGGGCAACGTCGATAACACGTAAGTGCATACATGAAGGCCTGAATTCTGCTTATTCAGTTAAAACTGACACAGGGTTCTAAAATCATGTTTAACAAAGGAAAACTTAGACCTTGACTTACTTCCTTTGCTAAATCCAATTTTGGACCAAAGCCTAACCTAGCATCAGGCTTAAATATGAGTAGAATTCTTGCAGTTGTGTTCACATTTCATCTTTTAATTACTGATAATGATACTGTTCTCAAACATTTCACAGCATGATTCTCTTGAAAGGAGAATAAAACAGGGGGAAATAGTTCATTTGGTAGTGTGAAATATAGGAATTTTGGAGGAAAATAATTGTCTCTGTTGAATAGAAAGAGAGCTATATTTTCAATCTTAAAAATGAATGTCTTTTGAAGTCTTAATTGTATGGCATATTAATAACTTTCTTAACATATGTTTTTCTAGAGCTAAGGGGATGTTGCCCTATCATGCACTATTCTGTATTGATCAAGGATGCCAAAAATATTGCTAGGCAAAGTCATTGGTTTAATATTTAGACAAAGACTGCCAAGATAGATAGATTTTCTTTCCTGACACAGAACAAATACAAATGTATGTATGAAGGTTATTACAAAAATTGAAGTTTATTACCTATTCAGACAATGAAATAGTGAGTTGATAACTAAAAAGTTGTTTCTTGAAGTTCAGTTATGGTACATGCTCTGAAATCTGTTAGTATAGTTACGTAGAGTTTAACGTAACATTTTTGTTCTTTCCATTATTTTTTTCTTTCAATCAGAGATCAGCGAATCACCCAGGATGTGGAGAGGTTATGTAATCAACTGAGCCTGGTTGTCCCAACCCTTATCGTGTCACCATTCACTATTGCTACTTACACCTATCTCACATATGAAATGTAAGTCAGAAAAGAAAAAGTTTTGCAACCCTCCCTCTTCTTTGTCATTTATTCACCATTTCTTGCAATCTCTCACTTCATTATTTCTTTATTAATTTCCTTCCTTTTCATTCTAATTTCTTTCCTTTTTGTTTTACTTTGGCCTTCTTTTCTTTTCTATATTTCTTCTTCCTTTACATCTCTGTTATTTTCTATTCTGTTCTCAATCTTAATATTGTTCTCCCCTCTCCTTTTTGCTGTAGCTTTCTTTTCTTCAACTCACTTCTTATTCCTATTCCTCTTCAATCCAATGTATCCCAGGTATTTGGTATAGCACTTGCAGCAAGTACCAAACATTGTATTCCTCAAGCCACTTTAATAGACAACAGTTTTGGCAGTGTCATGGTATAGTGGTCCATTCACTTAGTCCAAGGGTTGAGGGTTCAAATATCAGCCCGGCTCTAACAACCTTTGGCAAGACATTATTCTACATTTACCAGTCTCCACCCAGGTGTATTAATTGCAGGGCCCTCAGGAATAAAAGCATGGATTCTGATGACTTTTATCATTATTTTATACTCAAAATACAATGTGAGCCAATAGAAACACAATTCCATATCTCAAGCAAAAATATACACTGTTTTGGACTTCCTAAATAAACTGCTTACTCTTTTCCTTTTGCAGTACCGGCTACCTTGGACCTCTGGTCATCTATTGTTACTTCATCTTTGGAAGTGTCGTCAATAGATTCATCATGTCACCAGTGGTCAATCTAACCTATCAGCAAGAGAAGCAAGAAGGGATATTCAGGTATGTCTTTCTCTACTCAAATCATATGAACTAAATTGATTAAAAACACACCTGAGTAAGTCCAAGGTATTTGATTATTTAGAGTCCCATTGGTTACCAAGTATTGTGGTGTTTTGAACATCAATTGACATCAAATGTGTCATTCCACTTTATATTTGGTCTGTCTCAAACTCTTGTTTGGCTATTTTGCGACAATCATTCCACATTTTGTGGTTTGGCTTATGATTATTAAGAGCCCTAAAAATATGCAAGATACATGAGTAGAAAGGGCAACATTTTCTGCACACATTGCATAGTTTTTTGTTTCATGACTGTATCTCGTTTGATGATAGGAATTAAGAAATAAAATCCTGTTCTGAAAGGATAAACTAAAGACAAAATCAGATTTACTAATGTCTTAGATGTGGTAAGTAACATGTGGACAAAGTAGCTTGGACTTACCCATCAATTGTTGATAAATTGAACTTGCGATTATTTAGGGAAATTATTAAGAATGTAATGTATCATCTTAGAAAAGTACATTGTTTTACTTTAAAAAGACATGACTTTGGTTATTTCTATGCATTTATATTTTGCCTTCTGTTAACTGTTTGCTTCTGTTTGGCCAAATGTATCATGCTGTTAAACTAGCTGCCTTTGCAGCGCAGCCATATTTGTATTTATTTTTTTGTCTATAGGCAGTATTTCTCATTGAAATATGTATAAATGGTGCCTGTACATAATGACCACCTGTGGATTTTAAATATCACTTTCCTTTTTCGCCACTGAGTGGTCTGTTATACACAGGTTTCACAGGAGCTTGAATTTATTTTTTGTGGACCCAAAACTTTGTATTGATGAGAAGGTGATACCTTCAGCTTCTACCTTTGTCATTCCCAAATCCTGTAAACAGACTGGTTTCAAATCCTTCAAATCCAAAGTCCTTAGCCCCACGTCTCTTGAACAAACTCCCCTCATTCTTAAGAAACAGTACTTCACTAGATTTCTTTAAAAAAAACCTGAAAACTTACCTGTACAACTCCTCTTAAATTGTTGATGGTCTAAGAGACAGCGCTTTGTATCCTTTGGAAAAGGTGCTATATAAATCAAATTATTATTATTATTATTATATGTTTGAGATGAAATAGAAGATGGTGTTCACCTTTCTTTCTCAGGTTCAAGCATGCTCAGCTGAGGGCCAACTCAGAATCTGTAGCTTTCTACTCGGCCGGTGGAGTGGAAAAAGACAACGCTGACCGCAAGCTCTTCAATCTTGTGGATGTCCAGCTGACACTGACCAACTGGGAGTTCTGGCTCAATGGTGGGTACCTACCTGTATTGGTCAGCCAATGTTATCAATGAATGTGTTCTTTGTATGTTTCATGACAAGAAGATAATGCAAGAATTTAACACCAAATGGGATAATCGTTTAAGCACAGTTAGTTATTCTGACATGGAATTAAACATGAAGTTCATGTAGATCAACTACAGTATTCTTTCAGTATAGTTCTGAAGAAAACAAAAAATGGTTGATGATATGGGCTTGCAAGTTATTTTCCCCTAAAAAATCCATGCCTGATGAAGATATGAATAGAAATTAAATGCTTGGCAAATCAAATATTTACAACAATATGTAATTCAATAGCTGCATTTACACTGCAACCAAAAATAATAAATTTTTCTCACATTCCGGTGTTATGCGAGTAATTGCATTGCATTGTAACTACCAGCAAACACAACTCAAAATTCATCTCTGGAGTGTGATTTTTTTAAACGCCTGCCAAAGTTTCACAGATTTTTGCTCACGTGACACTTCTCGCTTCCGTGCTAATGCATGCAGTTCACTGACAAGTCGTGCATGCGCACAACTTACCAAAAAATTGGTATGAGAAAACTTCAACATTTTTTATTGGGTTTTTTCAGTAGTGTATTTGTAAAATGGTGTTAGGGATGTTTAAGTGGGCCTAATGTTGGTTTTTATTTTTTTATTGCAGTTGCTGTAAATCTGTTTGATTACCTTGGCAGTATTCTGAGTTACGTCATTATTGCTATACCAATATTTGCTGGTGTATACAATGGGGTTCCTGCTTCAGAGATATCGGGTCTTATCAGTGCTGTAAGTAGAAAGACCATCTCCTTTGACATACCTTCTTTTTTGCTTGTAAATTATCATTAGTATTACACTTGTAATGATCTTGTCATCATCAGTGTAATGATCATCAGTATTGTAAACATAATGAGCAATAACTGCAGCATCGTAACTTTCATCCATTATCCCCATCATTTTTATAGTCATCATTATCATCATTGTTATCTACCTCCTTTTCTTTATAATCACCATCATCATCATCGCCATCATCATCTTCATCACCATCATCATCATCATCATCTTCATCATCATCATCATCATCATCATCATCATCATCATCATCTTCATCATCACCATTATCATTATCATCATCTTCATCATCACCATTATCATTATCATCATTACCATTATCATCATCATCCTCATCATCATCATCACCATCATTATCATCATTATAATTGTCATCATCATTGACATGATCCTCATCACCACCATCATCATGATCATCATCAGCATTATCACCATCATCATTATAATAATCATCATAATCATAATAATTACCAGCATCATCACCACCATCATCATCATCATCATTACGATCACTAACATTATCATTTTGTCATCATCACCATATATAGCCCTACATTTACTTCAATCACATCTAACCAACTCTTTCTTACTTGTCCTTTTATCTCCCTTTCTTCTTTTATCTGCATCAATTTCCATCACTCATATATACCATCATTGATAACGTTGTCTTCATTACTTTCTCTCTGTCGCCAGTATTCCTTCCAGACCATGTACCTGATCAGCTGTTTCTCCAAGTTGATTGATCTATCCACTAAGATCTCTGATATAGGTGGCTATACTCACAGGTGAGATAAAACCTTTACTCTTTTTCGTAAGGTAAAGTAAAATTGCAAAGTAAAGAATTACAATTAAATTATCAACCTCAGTTGTAAAAGAAAACCCAAGATATCAAGTAGAAAATAGGAATTAAATAGAAGCAAAAATTGTACTTAATAAATAAATAATGAAACCATATAACAAGTCAACATAACAATAAAAACTTCTATTTTTCATCTCAAACATCATATCATACTACACAGTCGACATAACTGCCAAAAAGATCACAGTCTACAGTCCACCTGACTATAAAACAGATCACAAAGTTCACTATCTACTAGTCTGAGTCAGAGTTCCAAGCTGGTTGCTCCTGCTGCTCAGGCTTTGTAGCCTTTGGTGTGTTGATTGGTTCCGAAGCGATGATGATGGTCTGGTAGTCCCCTGAGCCAGAGATAGAGGTGGATGCAGCGGCGACAGAGGGGAGTCGGCTACAGGTACCTGGGACGGCGGAGGTCTGGAGCTGGCTGTTGTTGCCAAGGAGGTCCGAGAAGCTGCCATCGCCCATGCCCCTGAAGTTCAGTGACATCAAAGATGAGGAGGACCCCGACTGCAGGGTGGCCATGGCCCCTTAAAGATGTCATGCAAATTGGTGTCCTGCCAGGTGGCGGGAGGGGCCGAGAGAACACGAGTCTGCAACAAACAAAACAAACAAAATATTACACCTTGAAATAAAGAACTAGCAAGAAATTGTAAAATTAAGAAATGGCAACAGGAGTGGTTTACTATAACTTAGTATGCAAGATTTCACTTACTGGTCGCTGCTGCTGGCCGTGCTGCTGTGGGTCAGTCTGCTGATGCTGATGTCGCGGAGGGTAGAATCGCTGCTGTGGCTGCTGCTGGATGAGCTGAGCGGGCCCAGGGGCGTATAGTACTGGGGCTAGACCTGTTGAGCATAGACGTGCAGAGGCTGTTGCTGCTGCTGAGCCGGCGCCACATACTTCATGACAAGGGCAAAAGCTTCAGACTGGTACTGATGCCACAGGTGTTTGGGGATGTTATGGTGGACGCCGGCTATCCACTGCGTCCACGCTTCTGTTTCGCTCATGGCGGTGTTTGTGGGTTGGGATGTGCTGCTCGCCTAAAACACAAACAACATACAACGAAAAACAACAGAATAACTTCAATTGTATAAATGGAAGACTTAGATGTAGCAAAATAAATATTATGCAAAGTTCAATCAGCGCAGCCTGGGACTCCTTCAATTCCTGCTTACTCTCCGACACAGGTTGTCCAGGACTTCTGTCAAGTTCTTGTCCTTCACGTTCTTGGACTTCTTGGATGGCTTCATGGGGGAGAGAGACGCGGAGTCAATGTCTCGCCTCCTGGCCAAGTTCTCCAAGTCTGAATCCTGGTTGTCTGAAGTCTCTGGCTGCGGAATCTGAATCATAAACAAGGACGGGTCCAAAAATGTAAATCTCCATTAAAAAAATAATAATAAACGTTACTTATAAAGCGCTTACCGCCGAATTCTCTAAGCGCTATAACAAACAAAATAGACTGATAAACAATTACATATTAAACAAAACCAAAAGTGCAAATAAACCTACAAATTACAATACATATGGAATACACATCAAAGTGAACAGAGTTGCCACGGTAGAACAGCTGGAGAAAAGCCTATCTCTTTAGCTTCCCCAGTTGGAGGGGGGTGAAGGGTTTGGAGGATCAGTAGCCAGACTTGGCCCTCGCCTCCCTCTCTCTCAGCTTTTGATAGTCTTTCTGAATGTTGCGGAAGCGCTTGTAAATCTTGTCGGCCATCTCAGTTGCACACAAAACCAAAGGAAACCTTTAGAAAAAGTACATTTCAAAGCACAGGAAAATATACATGGCCAAAAAGTGTACATTTGAATGCAAAAACGAATAGTAAAGAAAAGTTTCAAAAGTTTCAAAACTTACCTTTGAACCCAAGAGACTTGGCCGGCTCCCCTAGCAGGTGTCTCCTCTTCACCTTTTTCTTGCAGTCGTTGTCCCCCATGTTATAAAAGAATGTGTTGTCCTTGAAGAACTGGGCTATCTTCTCTTCTTGCTCATCTGTTAAGGTCCTGCTGGAGCTGAGTGACTGTTGGCTGCAAGGTAGGTCCTCATCCGCCCAAAAGTGGCTGTCCCTGTCCTCCCTGTCCTCCATGTCGCTATCCGAAATCCTCTTCTGCATGGGCTGCCTGGGCTGCAGCTGCCTCTTTCTTCTTTTTGGGCAGAGACCCTGGTGGGGGCTGCCTTGCCTCTGTCCTCCCTCCTGCCTCCTCCACACAGTCCAGGCTCCTCAGTTTTCCCCCACTTGGGCACTGGGCATTTCTTTAGTGAAACAAACTTCGGATAGAAATCTAGCTGTTGTCTCTTGTGGAGCGCGCTGAGCAACGCCTTATATACCCAACCATGATCAGGCAGACGCCGCGGTAAATCGAGCTGGCGCTGCCCGGACGCCGACCGATTTTGAACTCGCCGCCCAGTGACCAACTGATCTCCCAGCGGACTGACCGGCGACCGCTCAACAGCCTTTGACCTAGCGCTTCTTTTTGGGGTTGTGACCATAGCTTAACACTTCTGAAAACCTTCAGGGTTAGATGGTCGCTTTTGTATGTTTGACTGTACATGATGCGATATACCTTCATCTTTTTTTGTTCTTTTAATCCAAAATGCTCATATTTACTTCTTTTTAAAAGCAAACTCAATTGTACTTTGAGGCTATGCATTGTGTTATAATTAATAATAATATATTATGTGGCATCACCTGTGCCCGGGAGGCAGAAAGCAAACTGAATCACTGTATCCATCGGGTCTATCCTCCAGGTATAACTGATTGGGAGTGTGCAGGTGGACCACTACCCCCGTGTTCCCCCTACCCTTATATGAATAGTGCAGTGGGTTCTTAACATGCAAAGGTGGTAACTCTTCTGTACACGGGGCCTCCATTTAACGTCCTTTCCGATTGACAGAGTGTTTTTTTACTGTAACACAGCCTGTACTAATGAAACAGAAGCAACCCCAACTTTGGACAGTTTTAGTGAATCTCTTTTAGGTAACTTTTGTCAAAACCTGATGAATTAAAAGACTTTTTGAGATGAGGCAGAAGGGAATATTAAGCAGAAAGAGAGACAGACAGAGACAGACAGAGACAGAAATATAGACAAGATATTAAAGACAATGTAAAGATAACAAGAGTGATGTAGACATTGTAAAATGAACATTTTTTTGTAAGCTCCATTGATCAGGAATGGTTACCATTCATCATGATACTGCAACATGTTTACAGGTGTATGGGAATTTGTAAATCGGTAGTAAACAGACCTACAGGCTAAATTCTGGGTGACTTCATTGCTTCATATGTCTCCTCCATACCGTTCTCTCTCGTAGGATTGGGGAGCTTCTTGAAACCTTAGAAAAGCTATCGCCCAACACCAAGAAGTCTCCTGAGACAGACGAATCATCATCATCGCGAAACATCCTCCATCTCGATCCCGACAGCCACATGACCTCGACGACCTCCGACACCCACTTCCTCATCTCAGAGATGGATAGGGACAGGAAATACCTGTCGGAGGATGCTAGGGAGGGGCTTACCGGAAGAAGAGAGGAGGAGGAGGAGATCAGCAGCGTGGACAGTCTGATTGCATTCCAGCTGGACCAGGTTGCCGTGGCGACTCCATCCAAGGAGGACATCCTCATCAAAGGTTGGTCAATATAGATGAGACTCTAAAGGATGTTTAATGTTTTCTTTTCCAGAAGCAGTTTGATACTGCCAAAATGTTTGATACTGTATCTAGTATTCTGGGACTTGAAAATTGTTTCTGCTTGAAACTAAAAGGAAGTGCATAAAACGCAAAGTGGCTTTGAACTTCTTTTTTTTTCAATTTTGAAATTATTTGTCAACTATGTTTTTTTTTAAAGGAATGATTATTGAATTGATTTATATTACAATATGATTATATTTGTATTTTGACGTTGTTAATAATATATATGTACCTAGTTTGTATATTACTTTCTATTATGTCAAAAAAAGCAGAAATAAATTAAACAAACAAACTACCGGAAACAGTTCTGAGCGGGTACGGTAGGTCACATTTTTTATGATATACAGATTCAGCAGGCTCAATAGAAGAAACAATGAACCTAAGGTTATTTTTAATTTTTTATTTCTCATTTGCTTTGTCATGATTAAATATAAATACAAATACAAATTGAAACCTAAAAACAAAGTTGATAGAAGACTTGTGATTGACTAACTCTTCTCTGACTCTACGAGTCCAGCACTGTATTGGCTAATATTTTCATGTTCAGATATTTCTCAAATAACAAGGACAAACATTTATTTTTATGATTGTTATTTTCATGATACCGGTAATTAACTTCGGCTACTTACAATACATTTTTGCAACACATGCATTGCCAGCTCATTTTTCACAAAATTTACAACCTGACAACCATTCACAAAATTCACCAAAATAGAATCCTTGCGAAAAAAAGTGTACTGGTACTGTATTCTTAATATCAACTTTGTTTGTCCAGATCTGACCCTAGAAGTGGTAGAAGGACGTAACATCCTGATCACAGGCTCAACCGGGAGCGGTAAAACATCACTTCTCCGTGTTCTCCATGGTCTGTGGCCAGTCATGAGTGGTACCGTGGAGCAGAGAGGGGTACGTCCACGGGACATCATGTTCCTACCGCAGAAGGCTTACCTATCCGATGGAACGTTGATGGAACAGGTACGAATACGTCAAATGACTTGGTGAAGTTGCATTTGTAAAACCCAAGTCAATTGCGAAAAGCTTGCTCCAGCAACAATTTCTCTGTTGTAATTTCCTAGCCTCAACTCTGAAACCAAAGCTTACAATGGTCTTAACAATACTTAAGCTGACAATGATAAATATCCTTAAAGGTATAGACCAGTTTTGGAAACGCCCCCCAGTCAAAAAATGAAATGGAAGCTCTTATTACCAATCATGTGAAAGACTATGTTTTGACTAATACACGATGATAACAATTTTGCCAGGAAACCGCCTACTAATTGATATATTTGGTAAATTATCATATCGATCTGGCTTGGATAGATATCGCATAGTCCCATATACATCTTTCAAATTTCTTATCATTTTGATGATTCCAGAACCTTGCAGCACACACCAATACTTATATACTCGATGATCAACCTTTTTCTGATCGATTCCACGCTGTTTATTTCACAATGCAATCGCATGACCAGAACTCAACTTTATCTTTAACAATACTTAAAATGACAATGATAAATATCCTCGAAGAAGTTCATCTAATCACTTAAGGTGATGAGAAAAAATGTTCTGATTACACAATCATATCTTGCAAGGTAAGCAAACACTGATTGTGTAATCAGAATAATGTTCTAATGAAGTTATTTTTGTTCACTTAGACTTAAAGACACTCAGTAGTTAGCTCACATGGGGAATTCAACACCGTTTGGGTGTTTACCCAATAAGAGGTGCTGTCAATCACCAGATTTAGCCTTCAGTTTCATAACCACCAGGCCTTATGTAACAACGTTCTGCGTTTTCCACCCATTCCCCCAAATCGTAAAGTCATTATCTCACTTTTCCGTCACCCGAAGACTCTCGATAGAGGAGGGGGTATTTCTCGATTGGCCTACGTGTTCGCTGTGTGCAGATCATACCTGCATGTACACACGTCAATGATTTTCATTATCCACCAAGTCTGGTGTCAGCGAATTATGGCCTTCTGCACATGGAAACTGACGAGTGACTCCCTTTAATAAGAACCTCTTTGATTTTCAGATAACATACCCGTCCAAAAACTCTATGAGATTTTCACGAAGTCTACTTGATGAGGACCCAGATCCATGCCAGATCCTGGACCAGGTAGGCCTCGAGGGCTTGGTCCATCGCTGTGATGGACTAGATACACCAGTCTCGTGGAACTGGTACGATGTGTTAACCCCTGGAGAGGCCCAGTGTCTGGCGTTTGCAAGACTTCTGTACCAGAGACCCAAGTTTGCTTGTGAGTATTCTTACCTTTAAACCCACTGCACTGTACAATATCTTTGCCACAAAATCTGATGGAAAACGGCAATCAATTTTTTTTATTTTTTTTTTTATATATCTTTTATGGAGGATCAATATTGTCAAATTTTTCATGTGTCAGCTTATATTGAGTTTTGGTAATGGAACTCTATTTTCCAGAAAAATTCCAGGACTTTTGGGGATTTGTTACTTTTGCTACAGATCATGTAAGTTGTTGGGACTAGCAAGATTAGCAATTATTTTCACTGAAAAGGCACAAGACATATATACACTTACGGGACTACGTTTGATAATCTGCATATTTTTCAGCTGTTATTTACACTTTTTAAATTTATTACCATCCAATTTCGCTTGGCAGATTATCATGTCTCGAACATTCACTGTTTTGGTATGGTGTGATTCTATGCATTATTTCTCAACTTTACGAGAACTCCAAATTAGCATTAAGGTTCAAATTGTACCCGACAGTTTTAAGTGTAATATTTCCCACATTTTGATCAAAGAGAATAGACCTAAATCAGGGCCCTTTTTCATAAAACATGTAATCCATAACAAATGCCAAATATCTATGGCACATTTGCTTTCAGCCAATTAAATGCCATGATTTCAGTAGCTTATAACAGTTATTGTAACTTGTTATTGATAACAAGTTTTGTGAAACAGGGTCCAGGGCAATACAGGAACTAATATATTCATACATGAACTGCACAATACATTAGTATTTCTTTGTTGCAACCAAACTTGAGGTTGGATTTCAAATACAAATATAGATAACAATAATATAAATAACGTACACAAAGTCAAAGAAACTGTAGAGTCTGATACATAAATAAATGAATAACAATGTGCTAAAATAAAATTATTACACATTAATAAAATGAAATAATGTAAGCTCAAGAGTACAATATTTCAAAATGATTGTATTTAGCATCATAATTAATTAGGGTATGTATGTCGATAAATTGAGCAGTTTATAATGAAATTGAAAATAATAATGGATACAAAAAAAAATGTATAATTTGTATTCTTGAGACAATCATGATTGTCAATATTCATATTTTATTTCACCATGGCAGTGCTGGACGAAGCAACCAGCGCAGTACCAAGTGAAAAGGAGGCCCAGCTCTACGGTCTCTGTCGAGAAGCGAAGATGACCCTGATCAGCGTAGGTCATCACGTCACGCTTAAACGCTTCCATGACGCCGAGCTCGTCATAGACGGTCGAGGGGGATGGACGCTAGTGGACATCTCTCATATAGAATAGCCGACAGCCAAGAACTAGCCTTTAGTCTGTGGGTGCATTTGTGCTATGGTCACTATTCTTTTTTTAAATTTAATTCTCTTAAAAATTGTTTACAGTGGACTTGAATGCACTATATGAAATTTGAAATGAAATGGAAGGCAAAACAATAATATTTTAGAAAATGAAGAATGAAAATACATTTTACAATAATTAAATTTTATGCAAAATATACATACATGTACAACAAAAATAATGATACATGTATATAGGCTTAGGTTGAATCGGGCCTTACAATTTAAAAGATAGTCAATTTTTTTTAAATAGTAAATTCAAAGTACTAAAAAGCAGCCCTTGCATAGATATAAAGAAAGAAGATTCTCTGTGAATTATGTCAATTTTTTTTACTTATTTTATTCCATATTGGTTGACCCAGCACAGGTGAAAACAAAAGTGGCATCTTAGAATAGACAAATCTACTATCAATTGGACATATAGTTGTGTGTGCATGAGGATCTATAGATGCTTCCCAGCTAATGTACCAAAGCTGCTGTATCAATTATACAAAAATGTTAATAAACCTTGCTTTTAATGTGCAACGTGTGTATGTGTGTGGACATTTTAACGTGCTATGTTAATTTAAATTACACCAAAGACGACAGTATAGCAGTGTTGTGTTTGTTATACATTGTCAACCTAAAAACGTTGAATGAACTTCACAAGTCTTTTGCCTGAAACTTTCCAAAAATGGTTTTGAGTCCTGACTTTGCAAAGTTAATGTATGTGTTTTATAAAGAATCCTATAATTGTTTTGATTTTCATCTGAAAGGTTTTTAAGTCCTGACTTTGCCAAGTTTGTTTAGACAGCAATTGTCTTTGAAGAATTATATTATTGTTTAAATTTTGATCTGAAATATATAATTTTGTGATGTGATATACCGGTAATGCTATGAAACTAGATTAGAGAGCCCTCTTCCCCAAGAAATTACAACAATATCAAATACTTGTACGAATTTGGTAATCAATCATGCTGCATATTTACATTTTAGAAAGTTACTATGCATTTATATTTTGTTCATGCCAGGTAGCAAAAGCTGTGGGAAAGACACAACTGCACTTTGCTAAAATATCTTATTTTCTTGTCATTAATCCAAAGAAAATATTAAGGAAGTCTAATTGTGTCTGGTAAAAATGTGATTACATATTTAAACTTACGTTATTTTTTTACATGTATGAATCTAAGGACATGATTCCAGATGCAAAGGAGGTTGTATGGTGCTCTTAGCTGTGTAATAAAGCCACATATAGTTTGTTTCTTAAGTTCCGTCAAAGAGACGAGGTAATAGAGACTTAACCCTATAT
>JARBES010000131.1:21566430-21578541 GCA_030265145.1 Strongylocentrotus pallidus | reverse complement strand
GTCAAGACCAATCATCGTTAAGACAAGCTCTCCGACTCTGGCTGGCTTCTCAGTCCAACAGACCAGCTTAAGCCCTTAGCCCCCTCCTTGGGACCTGGAGTGGGTTGCTCAGGCGTTCCTTCGGGAACCCGTTCCTAGCTGAGAAGCTCTGGCCCCGTCATCGTTGCACGTATCACACATACGACATGGAGGAGGGCTTCTATCATCACTGACATGCAACATGAATTCAAGCAAGCTGTAGCAGTTATTGATGGATAGATCCATGAATGTGAATTTAAACAAAAAGACTTATTACTTGATCCAGCCTGTTGAAGAGGTAGGACCAATACGTCTATGGATAGAACCATTCGCCAATCAGTTGTCTTCGATTGAAGTCTGGGAAATATGAACTCTTCAAATGTGTGGTTCTAGTGACAAGAGGATGCAGCAAGGTTAGAAAGCAGAGCCTGAATGGAGCCTGAGAGAGTTAACTAACCAAACCTTTATACCATACTGAAAATGGAAATAAAGACACATTGGAACACATGTATGTTTCCAGAAAAAGTGCCTACAGACTGACTGGTTACAGTAGATCTTGTTTATCTACTGAAGATAGTTAATGGAATAATTTTATCTTTCATGAAATTTGTCAAAAAGCGTCATTGGACCTACTTTAGCTTTTTGCTTTCTTCACTTCTAAAAGAAAATAATGAGTAAAGAATGACTGTGAATTGAACATACAATAGATCATTACCAAGAGAGAGAGGCACTGACCTACTATCCTCCTTGCCTTTGACTCCTCACACTAAAACCTCTCTATCACTAATTCATTCAGCCCTCTCACCTGCTCCTCCCCCCTCTCTCTCTCTCTCTCTCTATGTCTCCGTCTCTCTTGCATCCTTCCATCTCTCTATCTGTATGTCTGTCTCTCTCTGTATATCTTTATCTCTCTTTCTCTCTCTTTCTGCCTACCTCTCTGTCTGTTATTCTTCCTGTCTGTCTATATATTTTTCTCTCTTCATCCCCCTGTCTCTGTCTGTATGTCTCTTTCTCTCCCTTTCTGCTTATGTCCCTGTCTCTTTTTCTCCCTGTCTGTCTACATTTTTCTCTCTCCATCCCCCTCTCTCTTTCTGTTTGTCTCTTTCTATCCTTCGTCCCCCCCCCCCCCCCTTCCCCTCCCTCCTGGATACTGCTCCCACCTATATGTTGTGACTCAGCTAGCTCACAAAGCAGCTGGCACTCCAAACAGACATACCCAAAGCAAAGTTAACCCTCTTACAACCAACCTCACACCAGATCAAAGCTTTATACATCTGTCTATTTGGTACATCCAGGGCTGAGCCTGACAGGCCGGCTGGGGAGACCCATTTTCCCACTAGGATTTCTCCAATTCAGCCATATTTTTCCAACAATCAACTCCCGATGAGACTAGGGGGATCAGGAATGAATTGACTCTGTTACTGGAGGAGCTGAATTAGGGCTGGATTTATACCGGTACCCTGGCCGCAACTGGGGTATTACGGGAGATATGGAACATTCTTCTAGTCTCTGTGCACCGTCCCAGCGTGAAGCACACTGGCACGTATGACAACCATTACATGTGCCCGATATCATCCGTTTCATGTACATGTATATGTTATCTCGTGTAAAACCAGAAACATCTGCCGTGAACTTTGTGAGTGCTCAAGATTCCAGAAAATTTCATGCCACAAAAAATTTAGAATAAGATTGAATCACATCATGAAGAATTTTTTTTTGTGAAAGCTTCTAGACAAGG
Source organism: Strongylocentrotus pallidus (assembly GCA_030265145.1). Classification (NCBI taxonomy): domain Eukaryota; kingdom Metazoa; phylum Echinodermata; class Echinoidea; order Camarodonta; family Strongylocentrotidae; genus Strongylocentrotus; species Strongylocentrotus pallidus. Next base: position 21,576,785 of record JARBES010000131.1, on the reverse strand, counting down.
GTTTCTAGTTTTACAATATATTGCCTGCAATTCCCAGCTTAATTATTCATATAAAAGTTGAAGGCCACGGTGCAAATAATGATAGGTTCATACAAAAGTAGTTTGAAATCACTTATTAATCCCTCTCTGAAGTCTGAAAACAGGAAACTAGAATTAAATATCATCTAGATTAATTTAATGTAACCCCTCCCTATACTATTTAATATAATCCAGTACCGGTATGTGGGAGTGAAATAAAAAATAGAGGGATCACAACTGCACTTAAATATCGCTTTAATCTTATCATTTTGCCACCATTTCCAGCTTGGCTTTAATACGCATCCCACTAAATATGGTACATTGTAATTAATTGCTTAGCATCCATGCATTTTATGACCTTGAGAGAGAAAAAAAACTGTTACTGACAGGAATATACACATTCGAGGACTGCACCAAGAAGCGTGACATTATGATGGGAAATTAAATTGGCGTTAAAAAGTGTATCGACCCTCAAAGCTGGATGAGGGCTCTCTACAACTGTTGAGAAAGCAGCTATTCAATTTAGCAAATTAGAGTAGTAGCAGCGATGGATGACTTTAATCTTCGTTTCTGATGTTGTTCAATGAGGCCTGACACCCTGACAATGGGTTGATCTTTACACTGAATATGAAATAGGTATCCTAACCAAAGAAATGTAGTATCTCTTTGTCCTAACTGTAATTTGGAGTGGACTTTAAAAGATTATTATTATTGTTATTATTATTATGTTTTTGTCCAGGATTACACATCCTAAAAATTCAAATTTGGATGCAGACAATACAACATTGAAAAGTGACTGGTGATGTGTTCATTTTTTTCGTTTCAAAAACCATTTCAGAATGGTTGTATTTGTTGATTTGATGGAAAACAAGCTTTGTTATAATAACATGATTGTACAAATTGAATAGATGTATACGCATTGTGTAGTTGTATAAAAGTTCAAATAAGCAAATTAGAAAGGCAGATATGGAGAAAAGGTGAGGAGGAGGGATGGGAGAGCAGGGGAGAAATAGAGGGTGTGTGTTTGTGTTTGTGGGAGAGAGAGCAATAGAGAGAGAAAGAGAAAGAGAAAGAGAAAGAGGGAGGTAAGATCGAAGGAGAGAGAGAGAGAAAGAGACAAAGAGAAAGAGAAAGAGAAAAAGAGAGAGAGAGAAAGAGAGAGAGAGAGAGAGAGAAAGAGAGAGAGAGGGTAGAGAGAGAGAGAGAGAGAGAGGCCGAAAAGGATGGGGTATAAGAGAAAGTTAGAGAGAGAGACAGAGAGAGAGGGAGGGGGAGAGAGAGATTATATTTTGAATGTAAACTGGGAAAACAAGCATGAAAGGAAATATATTCTACACTTGTTATTGTGAAGCATATTAAAATCCAAATTTTAGGTCAAATTTTGTTCATTTTAATGAATGCAGAACTGTCAATAGTCTATGCTGTAAATCACTTTAAAAATGGGAACAGGAAGAATATAGATTGATACAATTTGAATGGCTCATTGAATTATTATAAATGTGTGCCAATACTAGTTCAAAATACCACCAAAACTACTATTCCCATTATAGCAACTTCATTTTGGCTAACTGTATTTAAACAATTTCTACAATAAAAGACCAATACTGAAGCATAGCTGTTATACTTCAGTCTCAAACAAACAAACAATTTATCATAATTTATCATAATTTCCAACAGTATACTTTGTGGAGTGGACAAACACTTATAGTTCAGAATCAAAATATTATTTTTCCTTTCTCCATTTTAATAATGAAGTACATCATTCATCTCTTTTTCAGACATAGGGTCTGAAAAATGCCATTTGAACTTTAAAAAAAACCCATACTTGTCCATTTACCAGTGCATGAAACCAATAACTGATGACCAATTTAAGACCTAAAAGTTTTAATCAAATAATAATTTTTACATTACCGGTACATGTTCTTTCATGGTGACAGTATCTTCTTAATTTTTGGAAGGTTATAAAAATGATATACTTTCTTCATCGTCTTTGTGGGAGCTATGGTTCTGTAAAAGTGATAAATAGTAGTTTTAGGGGGGGGGGGCAAAGGTCTAGAAGGAAAACAAATTGACAATGTTTACGAGCCTTAGTGTCCAAACTAGCCAATCTTTTCAGCATGGCTTTCTCCCCCCAGAGAGGGCAGTTTCAATCCTCATTTTACGCTAGCTTTAACAAGCCTGGGACCTCTGCCCTCAAATGGACAACACCGAGACAGAATTTGGGGCAAAATAGGGATATTTTGGATCATTTTCGTTGCCAACAAAAATTGGAAAAAAATTGGAAAAGAATTGGACAGGTATTTGATTTGTCGTCTTCGTCCAGCTGACTTTGTTATCGTTATCGCAGACGATCTGGGGGAAAATTGGTTGGAAGAATGAAAGAATTTGATGCTGACTCTTTGCAGGTATTCTAACGAGCTATACTTGGATATGGTCCATCTACTGCTGATGACAGATGTACTAGAGCAGAATATCTAAAGACCATCACTAGTAAACAGAGAAGGATTTTATGATGCCTTCCTTGACCATGGCATTGTATCCCTCCTCTCTTCATCTCTCTTAATCTCTCAATTTATTGTTTCTCTTTCTTTGTGTCGGTCTGTTTGAGAAACCTCTCTCTCTCTTCGCCTATCTTTCTATCCTGCCTGTCTCTTTCTTGCTGTCTCTGTCTCTCTTTCTCTCTGTCATTGTTTAAATGATTATATCCATCTTCATTTCTTTCTTATTTAATCACCCTCTACTTCTACTGCTTCTCCTTAATATTTCATATCATTAGATGCTGTATAAAACACTCATTCATATCTTAAGTGCTTTACATAACTTTTGAGGCCTCATTTTCAAGTACTAAGTATCCAGCTGCAAAGCCACTCCATAAGGTAAAAAATACTACTTCAGAGAACACTGCCCCTTCATAACTTTATGACCTGGACAGGAGCAATATTTACAATAACAAAACCCGGTTACCAAGTTGCATATAGGAGCATTGAAATTTTGATGGCTCATAAAGCTAAGATAAAGACCGACAAAAGAGGCAGCTTCAAGATAATCATCCATATTAAACTGGTCATGCAAATACATTATGATGAATATCAATAGTGTAATTTGATCTGACATAAGCACAGAAATGCTGTGAGCAATAAAAGTTGAATGGCCAGAGACGGGATAAGTTGCTTGGAAGATTTTCTTTAAATAGCAAATCATAATCCGGGACCCAGAATACACTATTACGTACTTCTCCTCCTAAAATTTACTTCTATCTTCTTTTAGAACTGATTATATTTTTCTTTAAGATAAGCAATATTAAGTAACAATACAATATGTGATACCTCAAATAGTTTCAAAGTATTAATAGCATCTTTTTGTACCTCCTGGGGGGAGGGGAATTCCCAAGCTTGTATCTTCTAGGAGGGGGGCAGATTTCTGATGAAAGCATCAATGACAAGATTGAAATATCTTCTCTTTCTTTCTTTCTTCTTGAAAGCAGTTTTAATATGATACAAGTAGCGGCAAAAAATGAAAGTAGAATGATAACCGGGGAATGATTAAAGACCATGCCCCATTATCTTTAAAAAATATGAAACAGGATGTTATAGATGGAGTCTTCTTGGAACACAACAAAGGCTTTACAGGTGCCTACATTTGAATGCTTGAACTATATATCACACAATATCATTAATTGATGGGGTTCTTGGGCTGGGGTTAACAAAATTGTATGCTTTGTGCGGATTTATAGAATTTATGAAAATGGAGAATAGCTCCGACTCAGTATATCATTTACAATGTACAGCAGTGCTTTCAGTTCAAGGTTTGTTCATTCAAACAAAATGAATGAAAGATAATGTTAGCAATGCTCTATGAATAAGAGCATTTTTATCATTCTGACAGCTCGCAGACATGTGAAAGAAAAATTTATTTTCATTGTTGAGAAAAGCCCTAAATATATTGTAAACTATCTGGGGAGAGGGAATCCCCCCTACATCAAAGACAGGATATAAGGAAAGAGGGCAGGGACCCCCTCAATTAAAACGATATATTAGGAGAAGAACAGGGACATTTCATTGTTTGATTTACAAGTAAAGACTGTTGCATAGCCTTAAATTTGTGCAAACAAATGAAAATAAAGTTTACTAGAAATGAGTACTTCATTGAAATATAATTCAAAGCACAGGGAAGAAAATATTCTTGTCAAAGAAATAAAATACATTTTAGTCAGTATTTTATTTGTTACTGTACAAAAATAGCCCCTTAGCAGCACAATATTTGTTATCGAAGAGGCCACCCTGTATAAAGAAGACTGAAATTTATAATATAATGCTAAATAAATTAATACAAACACAAACACTTATATTAAGACATGATTCAAGGAAGACATCTGCTACATGTATATTTTCTCAGATGTTCAGATGAAAAAAAATACACAATTTTACTTTTTTTCTTCCATTTGCGAAAGAGGGGAGAAAAGTTTACATCACAACCTTTCAAAAAATTGGAGCCACAAATCTGACCACACTAGAGGGAACTGACAGTAAGGTTACTAATCATTCCACATTATCGAGAGGAGATTCACGCAACTGTAAACAATTGACGTTGCAAACATCGTTTCAACATTTAGTTTTTCCATTCCTGCTGAACTCAACCGAAGACGTTTGTCTGGATTGCAGAAGCAGGTGGTCTGGAGCCCAGGCGAGGATTCGAAACGAAACTCGCTCACCTGTGACAGCTTCCAGCCGACCTTTGACCTTTGCCAGCATCCAGGTAGCCCCCTAGTCTTGAAATCAGTCCCACAAAAAAATTCTTAGGTATTGGCTTTAGCAATGGGCTACACGGAGAGAAATAGTCTTCCTACTTTTCACCAAAAAAAAAATGGAATCAAACAATAGTATTTCAAAATAATTGGATGAACACCAAAAAAAGCAGAGTACCAGTACTAGTCTTTACTTATTCACAAGGGAGCAACTTCTTTCAAAATTCTGCGGGAGAAAGAAAAGAATTCTTAATGCCACCTAGCCATCCTTCCACTTTATTCTATTTCTATCTATTTATCTTGTCCTAAATCTAAGGTTGTATCTTTTTCTGCTAATAAAAGGAAAAATGCTATTTTCACCTCATCTGTACAAAAAAATTGAATGACATATTGTGGTGGTTTGGTGGAGAGACAGTGAGAGATTGTTGGTAGAGATAAAAGAGAAAGAAAAAAAATCAAATGACAAAAATATTGATATTTTAATATAAACTGTATGATGCAATGTTAACTATTCTCAACAAAACTAATGAAACTTGAAAATTTGCTAAAATCGTTATAATCAAGAAAATGAAAATAAAATCTAGAAAAAATTGTGTGAAGCTATTGTGAAATTTAATAATAAAAACAGGGGAATATTTGTCAATATGCTTCAGCATCAACTATGCCACCCTTTCAGTTATGTATTCCATTTCTAAAAATTGATTTTTGGACAAAAATGCACACTTCCCAGTTTGGGTGTGAACTTCAGTACCTCAATCCCATTTAAATGATAAATGGCTATTTAAAAAAAAAAAGCAAACTGTGGGTTTTTAGGTATTGATTTGTGACCGCAGAAACAAACTTGATTTGTGGGTATGAGATTTCAGGTGATAAGATTGTTGGTGGAGCCTTTATATCTCCATGGAGTTTTTTCTTTCTCACAGCAGGCAGATTCTAACAGAAGTATTCTAGACCATTGAATAAAATGGGAGGGCAAATATCATCTGCTCAAAGCCAGAAGGCCGTTAACTCTGTGTAAAACATATAGGAGTTAATACCCTTCTGGCTCTCAGCAGACCATATGATTCAATTTAAATGACTCTTTTGAGGAATTTTTTAATCATCCAAGCTAATATACAATACAACCGTTTTGACAGATATATCAAATTCTTTTGAAACATATATTTATTATTTGTCTACAGATCCAGAATAAAAAATGACTCAATTAGTACACATCTACTAGAATGAGGGATAGCTTCCCAGCTTAGAAAATATATTGCTTTTGAATTCTGATATTATCTGATCATGTGATCTAGATTAGCATGAATGAAATAGTTGTATATTTATCTCTTTCCTTCCCCTTATAGTACCTGTAGCTTGAAAGTACCAAATTTGAGATGGGAAAGACAAAGTGATAGATAGAGAGAGAGGGAGAGGGAGAGAGAGAGAGAGGGAGAAAGATAGCGAGTGTGGGAGATATTTTAATCCCATATCAGATAACACTGTGTGAATCTTGAATTCTGTTATGGCAACAACAAAATAAGTGTTTCTGTTTAATTAAAAAAGGAGAAGAAAATCAAGATAGCGTATATTTGTTCAAAAGCAGTTTTTTCCCACAGTTCTGCCAATTCATTAATTCATTACGTTCATTCCACATAAACAACTTAAAAGAAGCAAAACAAATCTGCCTGCACCCGTTTTGGGTGAAAAAGACGAAAATTCCTTCCCTTTCTTTGCACTGTAATCATTCCTGAAATCACTTCTTTCTCCCCAAAATGACCACCATACAAGCCTATTAAGGATAGAAAACCATCACCCTCTTTCCTTTAGAGGTATAGCCTATTAATTTTGTCTGCTTGGCCAGCCGACTTCATATGAAGTTGTTCCAAACACAATATATGCTGGTATTTTCTTGTTTTCCATCATTTGAGGGGTAACAAATCAAGGATTAAAAAAAGCCAGGAAAGTATTTAAAAGAAAGAAAGAAAGAAAAAAGAACTGTAGTTTATTAAGATGTGTACAGACAAGCTCCCCAAAGTTGCATCCTCTATTGAATCCTTTGAGAATGGGGGAGAATGAGGTTGGGGGAAGGATAAAGAATTTGTTTCCAAAATTTTTGCTCGCTTTGCAAGGTATGTTTGCTCTTCCTGGGGATATTAACCAAAGCTGTCTTGGAAATGGGTATCCAATCATCATTTGTGAAAGGAGGAGATTTGTAATACCCTTGTAAGATCTATTCACACAGCAACATAAAAAGGGTATCTTTTAAAATGTGTGTTGAGAGTTGAGACTAGAGTCATAATTATCAACCACTGTTAATTTGTTTTGAAGAGTAATACATTGTAAAACTTTTATATATAACTATACATATTCAAGTTCAGATTTAATCTCAGAAAGTGAGAGAAGATCATGCTAAACACTCTTTCCAAATGAATTATTAAAAAAAAAATTGTCTCTGTTATATGCCTCTTCCTTGAATGAATGTGGATATATGAGAAAGTTAAAGTGATAATTCATTCCCCTAATCAATATTTGCTATACATGAACAAGCATGAAGGTACTTAATTGGTACAAAGAGAATGAGATAGTGTAAAATACTCTGCAATATTTCTACTGAACAACTGGATGTCCAAAATATGAAGCATTATGGGTATTTGAAGTCACAAGACAAAAAATTAAATTCATTCATAATTATCCTCTATACCCATCTCTTTTTAGGTTTAGGTTCAAAATCTATTGTGTAGATATATAAACAGGGCCGCGTATTATAAAGAGTTGTGAACTTGTGATTGATCTAAGTTTGATCAATACACGATGACCCATAGACTTACGCTCAATATTAACCTTACGATCAATCAAAAGGCTTTATGATACATCGCCCAGTACATGTAAATCATGACTTATTAAAGCAAATAATTCTTTTATACCGTTTAAGAACTCAGGCTGTTACTTTTTTTTAAAGAAAAAAAAAATCATGAGATTATCAAGTGTGAACTGAGCCTTGAGTTCCAAATGAGTGAATAAAGCAGGCCCAGCAGGTACCAAACACTAGAGGAGTACAACCCCCATTGTGTAAGGGGCGAAAACAGAGGAGGATTAGCCCCTATAGAAGTATTCCCATTTAGGAGTTACACCCCTCTCCCCAACATAGGGATGCAATTATTAAGAGTAAACACTTTAGGGCATGCAGGACGGGTAGCAAACAAAATGTTCATCTTATACGGTGTATTTCTTCCTTTTTAAGATGAGAGCCGAGTTGTGATAATATGAGTGGTAAACAGATATGCTGTGTTGATTTTAACAGTTAAATAAAAAAGTGGGAGAAGAGGGAGTTGTAAAAATGCACTTAGTGTTTACAAGCAAAAGTGGTAGAAGTAGTAGAAGTAATAGTAGATACAGAGGTAGAAGTAGAAGTAGGCAAGTAGCAGTAGAAGTAGTAGGATTAGAAGTAAGAGTAGTACCAACAAGTATTAGATGCAATACCAGTACAAGTAGTACCGGTAGTAGTGGTGGTGGTAGTGGTAGTAGTGCATGGTGGTGGTGGTGGTGGTGGTGGTATTAGCAGCAGTAGTAAGAGTAAAAATGGTAGTACTGACAGTAGTCTTAGCGAATGAAGTACAAGTAGAAAAAGAAGTAGTAGAAGATATAGAAATAGTAGACGTTGAAGAAGTAGAAGTAGTAGACATGGTAAAACCAGTTTTAGGAGTTGAAGTAGTAGCAACAGGAGCAGCAGTATTCATCTTAATTTTAGCAGCAGGTGAAGAAGCAGTAGTTACTGTCATATTAACTTTACGCAACTACTAGTAAAGTAGCCTTACTTGAGTCAACAATGGTAGCATGACGATATCTATTAGTCGATACACAATTTATACATCACAAATTTTACTATCCTCCAGTCACACGTAGACCTTTCTTGTTGGCCTAAGTCCAAGAACAAGAACTCTTATTACTATACAGGGGCCAGTCTTCCAGTAACACACTCCAGCAGCCCCTGAAGTAAACAAGGCCATCAAACAAGAGTTAGGTCCAGTCAGTATAACAAACAAAGAACTGGGAGGAGAATTCTGCATCAAATTCAAAGGCAAATTGTAAGGGAAGAATGGAACAATAGATGTGATTAGGGTCATATTAAGGAGGAGTAAACACAGCCATGGAAAGGAACTGTTTCACATTTGAAAGATAATTTATGCACATTATGTGCCTAAGGAAAACATACATGTAGTCACCCCTGAAATGTCAGTACAACCATTCAATAAAAGTTTTAATATTATCATCTTTATATCTATCTCCTTCCAATACCTCACATCTTTTGTTATCCATCTTCTATGCCTACTTCTTTCACTTGCAGAAACAGGCTGAACCGTTCCTAAATGAATGAAATCATTACTAATCTTCCTAATGCCACATCAAGATACAAATGTGAACTGAACCATGCAAAGGAGACAGAGCATGTCTACGACTGTTTCTGAAGGGATAAACCATTGATACTCCAACTCTTATTGCGAATAAAGATCCAAATGTGAACTGGGTCATGTAAGTGAGACAGACCATGTCTAGTCTTGTTCTTAAATGGAAAAATCATGCTAATTCTATCATTATTCTAAATTAAGATCCTAAATGTGAACAAGACAATGCAAGCGAGACATGCAATGTCTACTCCTGTTCTTTAATCGAAAAAAGTCAACTAATAAAACTTATTCCAAATCAAGATCTGAATGTGAACTGGACCATGCAAGTGAGACACACCATGTCCAGCATTGTCCAGTGAGTGGTCAGTTAATCAGGAGACAACAGGTATAGACCAAAGGAATGCTCTTGTCCGCTTCTTTTATCCTTTTATTGTCAATTTGTTGGGTAAATAGTGGACTACATGCAGATGAAAGGGACATGTAGCTAGCCGTTACTGGGATGCACTGGTAGCTTGTAAGGACATGATGTTGCTAGTTTCTGATTCAGTAACACATCTTGTGCTACTGTATGACATCTAAAATACATCCTAAGATGGTGGAAACATCTTTCCTTCATTAGAAGCCACTGCTTGAAACTAAAGAAATGGTAGTTATTTTTTGAGGTACACTCGTTTTGATGATAACTACTTGTTTCATTCTTTTTGCTGTCCCAAATTTCTCTTCCCTGCTCTTCTCCCCTTCTCTAAATATGTCAATCTATATCTGTCCCTTTTTTGGAGGCCATATACCATCCTTCTCCCAAATCCTTTTCCCTAATTCCAGAGAACCTTTACCATATCAATGCCTATTTTAATGTACACATGCATTCAGACATAAATACACAGCACTTTAAAATGGTGATGATGATCCATCCTATTGATAAATTCTTGGAAAGTACCCGAAAAATAAAGTAAAAACAAACACAAGCACAAATAGATTCTCAATTTTTGAGCATTCGTCATCAAACAGGCAATGAGTCATCATTATGGTAAGTATGTTATTCAACGCAAACTTTTAGAAAGTCAATTTGAGCATATAGCTTCTAAATGGCTACCTGTTTCTTCAAGGCTGTTCCTCGCAAACAAAAGTAACACAAGCCAAAACGAAAACATTTTCCTTACTTTTGTCCATCAATCCCTTTACCATTTAAACTAAAAGTCTGCCAG
>JARBES010000131.1:21099188-21111285 GCA_030265145.1 Strongylocentrotus pallidus | reverse complement strand
TTCTCTTGGATTTCACTCTGACTAGACGCTGATGCATCCCTTGTTACAACCATGATGAGAGTGCGAGTATATAAGATATAATGATAGTCTAGTATAAAGCAAGCTAGATACAGATGTAAAACGACTACGTATGGTGCAAGACCCGGAAGCTGGGACATCTCTCCCTTGAAGTTTGACCTGGAAGCTTGGCAGCTGGAGACGGCTTTCTTCCAGAAGCTTTGGTATTCAATGTATTCGGTATTCGGTAGTGATTAGCATAGGAAGAACGAGCACTCACAAAAGTCTACACATGGGACAGCCTTTAAAAATGGACAATCAAGTTAGGCCGGATAAGCATCAAAATCACATATGTTCGTACCTATTGTTGTTTGAAATATCTAGGAGTTCCTGGCAGGCAAGCTAAAACACTATTTACATGGTATTACACAACCAGAGTAATAAAAGAAGTAAAACCGAAAGATCTTGGAGAGAATCAATAATCAATATCAATTTTCTACTCGTGCAAACATTTTCACTCCTCACATCCTTATTTGATAAATTATAGCATCAGATTCTGTGTGAGTGCGTATCATAAATATATGTATGACGTATAGGTTCCTATTGAGCCAATCAAATGCCGTGGTAGGATGGCAAGGTTAGGTTAAAAAAGACGCCTCCCGGACTATAGTAGTTTAGTGGCTAAATATTCCCCTGGGCTGGTGCTGCCCTCTATGGCCAAATACCGTACGTAGCGAGAATTAATCCAAAATCTCATGCATTGCGCGTGCTCTCATTCGCTAATTTTTATATTATGACCTTTGACTGAAATTACAATTTCCCCGCACAATAGTATCTATATTAATAATTTCTACCTGTATATAAATGTTGTGAGCACACCGTGCCACAAACGATCATAAAAGAGGGAGAGGTTTTCTTGGCTGCCATGTTGAGATATGATCCTGCATACTAACAGGCGGTAAAGAGCGAAGTTGCAGATGTTTAATTGGAATAGTTTTGCATCATATTTGGAAACGTCTGAAAATGGACGACGGATTTAACATGAAAATGAAATAACCATGCCGTTTGACAAAATGATTCAACCGCCTGCAAACGCGAGGAGACTTCAAATTGTCACCGTGTATCTCATGCTAACTATTTTTCACTTTTCTTTATGACGGCGGTTTTCATTGACGGAGTATATGATAAATTCGCTGTATACAAAAAGGGTTAGTATATATAGTCAAGTTCAAGTTCATTCTTTATTCATTTTTCAGTTTAAAAACATACAAACAACCAGTTATGGTCATGCGATTGCATTGTGAAAGAAACTTTGTCGAATCGATCAGAAATGGTTGATCATCTAGCATATAAGTATTGGTGTGTCTGCAAGGTTCTGGAATCATCAAAATGATCCGAAATTTGGCCCAGTCTTGGTAAAGTTACAGGCACGTACTGTACACAGAAAGATGTATATGGGACTACGCACACGTGCACGACACGTACGTTATATCTATCAGGTCCAAATAGATATAATAATTTACCAAATATATTATTAGTAGGCGGTTTCTTGGCAGAAATGTGTATGATCACGTATTAGTCAAAACATATTCTTTCACATGATTGGTACTAAGAGCTTCCATTTCATTTTTTGAGAGAGGGGCGTTTCCAAAACTGGTCTTTACCTTTAATCCGAAGAATAAAAGGGCCATCATTAAAAGCCTATTGAGGCTTGACAGGTTGAGGGTCCCGAGTCTTATCAAATTATAAGATTAATAATTCGGCGGTGAAACATTGGTTTGGGGGTATTGAATTAGAATATTAGATTAAAACAACTAATGAAAGTGGTAAACTATTGATGAGAAGATAACAGGTATAATTAAAGCTTTCTTATAAATGAATTTAAAAGCGGGATTTTTCCTGACGAGGTGGGCAAGAAATTACATACAACGCTTCCAAAGTGGAGAATTTATTTGTTGACATGTATTGTATTGTATTTATTAAAGTTCATTGATGTACATCAATAATCTGTTTATAAAACATATAAATCGATTTACAGTACAATGTAACAAATCAATATTCTGTTTGTACACATAAATATTATATATAAATCAATTTACAATGCAGTGTAGCAAAACAGAAGGAAGGAAAATTATATACTGCAGAAAAAACTCTTTTTCCCCTTCTTGTTATAACATGACACATAATGCATAACGTAAATAATGTAATGTACCATAATGAATCCGAAGATTTAGGTATATGAAACCTAATACAGCTATTTTCTAAATAAATTATAACTCATGCTATGCAAAACAGGCAAATGAGGTACATGGAATACACTAGATAATCGTTTCGCCTAAAATAAATGACGTTATAGTACCTATACGTTTTATTTCCACATTAACTGCATGTACATATATTCGATAGATACAACAGTAAAAAAAAAATTAATGGCAAGTCATTAAATACAAATGTGACCTACTGTAAAATTTAATTAAATTAAACCAAAAACATAAAATTGTAAATGTTTTGCCTTGTCTATATAGGTGGGGTCATTGTCGGTTAGTACATTAAGTCGAATACATGAAAGAAATATAGAGAAAATAATAAGGTTGTATACCTATCTTGTAGACCTATATATTAATTTCCATACGTAAAATTTCATTATGCTACGAGTATCATCATGATTATGAACCTCATGAGTAGTACTAGAAGTCTGATTGGGGATAACGTGTTAAAGTCTATGGGGGAAAAAAGGACAGGGTCGATGAGAACGAATGTTCAGAAATCAGGATTTTCTTTTGATCGTGTAAAAAGTAAACATTTTGTGTACACAGTGACTGGAAGTTTATTATGGAGAGCGACTGACTTAAAAAACGTGTGTCTATGGGATTTTGACATTTTTAATTTATATAGAGATTTTTCATTATCCTCTGTACTTTGTTTTTTAGAGCAACAAAAATGACTTTAGCGAACACGTGTGTCTATGAAAATTTAACCTTTCAAAAATTTCTTAGAGATGTTTCATTATCTTACGGATTACGATGTTGATCGTGTCAAAAGTGAATAATTTATGTACAAAGTGAACGGAAGCGAATGGAAATGTTGACTCTTTGACTTTCTTTCTATATTTTGGGTTTGACTTTCAGAGGATTGTTTACAATGACGTTCGATGTTTGACCAATATCTTTTGTTCGATCAACTATTAAAGTAAAGGAAAAAAAGGGTTTGTGTATTTATCCATACTGTGATCTATACTTTCCTTTGGCAACACGAGGAATCGTATTGCAGTCTATTTGCACAGGGTATTGTCTTTTGTATAGGTCTACTGTCTGTTGTATTTAAATTACCTCTTTTCAGCAATAGTCCTTGTGTTTCTTCTTGATCTCGCATAGACTGTATTACCTTCTCGAAAGGCATTCGACAACTGGGACTTGTTTTACTCTGACCTGTTCATATCGTCGAGTTCTTTGCACTTTCCCACAACACTTTGATATCTTCATATCTGTGTTTGAACTCTCTCAAAACATCATTCTGGACTTACTTTGTATGTTGTAAGACTATTTTGACATAGACTACACACATCAATTAAATAAAACAATATGTAGTACAGAATTTTTATTTTATTTTAATTTATTTGTTTCTGTTTCAATCTGGACAACTTCATGCAAAACAGATTTGAATACAAAGATAACAATTACAATTATTTATGTTACAAGAGAACAGAGATAAAATATACAAATTATTTTTTAACTAGAGAAATAGAACCCAAGTCACATTTTTTCATTTTTTATCGTAAATATTAAACAACTGTAAACATAATGGTACAGCATATATAATGTATATGTATACATATATATTGTGTGAATCTCAAATACGATGTTGTAAAGTATAACAGACAGTAGACCCATGCAAAAGTCAATACCCTGTACAAATATACAACAATACGATTCTTCGTGTTGCCAAAGGAAGTATAGATCACAGTATGGATTCATACAGATACCCTTTTTTCCTTTACTTAAATAGTTGATTGAACAAAAGATATTGATCAAACATCGGACAGCGTTGTAGACAATCCTCTGAAAGTCAAACCCAAAATATAGAAATAAAGTCAAAGAGTCACAATTTCCATTCGCTTCCATTCACTTTGTACACGATCCAACAAAGAGTCCTGTATTCTCACTATTTGCTGGAGAAAAAAGTCCGTAAGATAATGAAAAATCTCTAAGAAATTTGTTAAAAGGTCAAATTCTCATAGACACACGTGTTAGAAGTCACTTTTTTTGCTCTTAAAAACAAAGTCCAGAGGATAATGAAAAATCTCTATGTAAATTAAAAATGTCTAAATCCCATAGAGACACGTGTTATTAGTCAGTCGTCCTCCATAATAAACTTCCGTTCACTTTGTACACAAAATATTCACTTTTTACACGATTAAAAAAAATCCAATATTCTGAACATTCGTTCTCATTGATCCTATACGTGGATCACCTCCCACACTAGGCTAACCATTAGCATTGTAAATCTGCATTTCATTTTCCGAGTAAGACCGGTGCCCCCCTCCCCAATCAATCCAGTGCCCCCTTGATGAAAGTACTCTTGCTACGCCACTGCCTGTATTTAACAATTCTTTTTTTTTCGTGTTTGTGTCTTATCCCCTTTTACAATTAGCATATCTTCCAAAACCGATGACGAAAGGCGGAAAATTCAACAAGAGTGCTGTTCAAGAAATTCAGTAAGTTTTTCCGTTCATTTTAACACCTTCCTAACATTAAATTTCATGCTGAACCTTCCTAATATTTCACATGTCAGAGTCAATTTCGTCCTTGGTTATTCATTTTCAAACTTTTTTTCAATCAATTTAATCATTTTGCAACTAGTTTTATAAAACTCAAATCAAGTTCGTCACCCCTGGCTGCCAACTGACTATTGTTAATAAATTTCGTCATATTTCAACACGATTTTGTCAAAAGTGTCATTCAAACTCATCAATGGGGATGTTTGTTATGTTTGGTCTTTTCGTTTTTTCCTGAAACTTGTTTCTGTTCGTGTATTTTTGTTAACAGCATAGATCTTCCCCTTATGGAACAATCACAGTGTTGCCACCAAGGCTCAAAATACACGGGGGCGATGGGCGATTCGCCCCCGTGAGCTACATAATCGCCTCCGTCAGATTGCTCACGGGGGCGATTGCAAAATTAAAAATCGCCCTCTCGTGGAATTAAAAAATAAAGATTATCTTTCTGTAACTTTCACCCAATATTGAGTTTCAACTTTCAAACCTTAAACAAATGAAATTGGTGTGCACGCTGCCGCCCCATCATCTGCTAAAGCTAGAGGCAATCGCGAAAGGACCGAACCATGAAGAAGTTTTTCGTGTGAAAAGCGTGCATCCTCTGAAATCTGGTAATTCCAAAAGACCAGCAAATAATGAACCTCGACCAGAAAATCAACCGAAAACTAAAATTAGTAGAAGGAAACCTGTTGGCATGGAGGCGACTGTATGGGCTTGGACCAGACATTTCGTACAGTGGAAGTAGATCTGACCATTAGCTGCATGTATCTTGAAAAGTTGTAAGAGGGAAAATGCATTATGGCCCAAGGCATGGGCACACAGAAGATTTTTTTCTGTTGGGGACCGGGGGGAAATTCAATGAATTATTGAAATATTATTGCATCTTCTTTGTTTTTTTATTTGTGGGAACTGACCCCTACCCTAGCCCCCGCTGCGTACAGTCATAGTTCAGTGGCAAAGCAATGGTCTCGTAACTGTGAGGCCCCATGATCAAAACCGTGTCGATGTGCCATATAAGTGCCCCCTTTTATGGGGCATTAATCCTCATTACTGTCATTTATGACTTAAGGGCGTAGGTCCCCAACTTGATAAGCATAGTAGCATATACATGCTTTAGCAGTCACGCAAAACAAACACTGGCAAATTAATATTCAATAAAATCTGAGAATGTATTCTATTATCTAGATCTATTAGGAATAAATCACTGTCAAAATAATTCCATAAATTGGGGTAAAAAAAAATATTCCAACTATATGAGCGACAGTGTACTAAAGACAGAGTATCACATATTTACCACAGTGGCATATGGATTGAACTATGTGTTAACTCTGTGATCACATTATTGTCACAGTGTGGGGTTCAAATCATGTGGTTTACCACATAGTCGTACATATTTAACACAGAGTGACACATATTTACCACAGTGTGGTATATTACTGAACTATGTGTAAACTCTGTGTTCACAGTATTGTCACAGTGTGGTTTCAAATCATGTGGTTTACCATATAGTCGTACATATTTAACACAGAGAGACACATATTTACCTCAATGTGGTATATGTACTGAACTATGTGTAAACTCTATGTTCATAGTAATGTCACAGTGTGGTGTTCAGATCATGTGGTTTACCACATTGTCGTACATATTTAACACAGAGTGACACATATTTACCACATTGTGGTATGTACTGAACTATGTGTAAACCCTGTGTTCACAGTATTGTCACAGTGTGGGGTTCAAAACATGTGGTTTACCACATAGTCGTACATATTTTACACAGAGTGACACATATTTACCACATTGTGGTATGTACTGAACTATGTGTAAACTCTGTGATCACAGTATTGTCACATTGTGGGGTTCAAATCATGTGGTTAACCACATAGTCGTAAATATTTAACAGAGTGAAACATATTTATCACAATGTGGTATGTATTTAACTATGTGCAATCTCTGTGTTCACAGTACTGTCACGGTGTGGGGTTCAAATCATGTGGTTTACCACATAGTCGTACATATTTAACACAGAATGACACATATTTACCACAGTGTGTCACATTGTGGGGTTTCAGATTATGTGGTCTTCCACATAGTTGTACATATTTAACACAAGGTGCCACATACTTATCACAGTGTGATATAAATCACTATGTGTAAACTTTGTGTTCACAGTTTATTGTCAGTGTGAGATTTTTAGATCATGTGGTTTACCACAAAGTAATATCCACATAGTCTCTTGGCTTATTTCCAGTTGAACCAGTTGATACCTGACCGTTGGCATATCTCCAGTTGCACCAGTTTATATTAAACTGGTCTGTAGTTTCAAGTTGCACCAGTTGAAAACTAGTTCGTGGACATATTTCCAGTTGAACCGGTTGACACCAGTTAATTTGCATAATGAATATGGGTGCGTGCAGATCAATGTTTTGATACAATTTATCTGAATTTAAAGCATATTTCTTAATTACTGATGATTTAGTTATATGCACTTCATTTCGAAAGTACTACAAAATGTAAATTGCCAATTATTGGGACAATTTACTACTTTGTATAAATTACATTTTAAACGTGAATTAGAGAAATATTAATTATGAAATAAAATATATTCAATAAAAAACAAGTATGTGAAAATTTATGAGACACATTGAAACAAACAAGTCTACTTTTAACCAATGCCTTTACATCGGGAATTGCCGACGAACCAGTGATACTGTGTTCATTGTTGCCATTGGCAAAATTAATTAGTATAATTGCTACTTATAGCGTAAATTACTAATTATTTTTATCATCCGTAGGGATTGGTAGACTATGTGGTAATTGTGTGTTTGGTCCCAGAGTGTGCTACCACATGTGGGCCACATGTGATTTTGGGACGTGTGGTAACGCTGTGGTGTACTATGTGTTGCGTACCACAGTGTGTGCTACATGTGATTTTAGGGCATGTGGTAACGCTGTGGTGTACTATGTGGTGCGTACACATAAAACTCTATAAGACTATGTAGTTGACACCACATAGTACACCATAGCGTTACCACATGTCCCACAATCACATGTGGCCCACATGTGGCAGCACGTTGTGTACCACTATGTGGTACACGGTGTGGTTCACTATGTGGTTACACTGTGATTGTTCCATAAGGGTTTGAATATTCATATTTATATCACCATCAGAATCGTTCAATCAAATTATGTTATCTCTTTGTTTCAAATCCTTAATTTTGACTATGCAATGATTGTAACAGGTTTGATCATGTTGATTGTATGAATGATCAACAGTACATACTAAACCATTATCAAGAGACTTTATATGTGTACACAAATAATATGTATCAGTTTCATACTAGGACTAAAATGGCTTATGGGAGAAAAATCAATACTCACAATATCTTTTTCAAGAACAATCGACTGTTGGCTTCGTGTCCTGCATTTCATACGATTTATCGTCTTGAAATTTGACATAAAATATCATGAAAGAAAAAAAGTCTGTCTGTACACCCGTCAAATAAAGGTTTAGGTTTTTCCGGTCGATCTCGAAGCTTCCTTAGTCCATTATCATTATGTCCATTCAAATTAGAGTTTCGGGCATGGGAATTTGCACCTTTTACATTCAAATTCATTCCGTCGAATTCGCGAATGGACAATCAGTTTTGTATGTTTGTTCGAATTAATATGCATATCGTTTATGTATAGAATTTCCCGTCCTTTTTTACACATTATTCATTCAATTTAATCAATGTGGACTTCAATGTCAATGTGCAAAGGTCAAGCAATTTTAGCAATTTGCCATTCACGTTGGTCAATGGTCAAACAGTTTCAACACCTGTCAATTCAATTTTTTCAGAATTTATTCAAATTTGTCTCACCGTCTGCAGAATATGTTTTTCGAATTCGTCTTTGTGCAATCCATTTCGAAATAGTTGTTCATTTTCGTCGCATAGACAAGACCTTTTATCGAACGAGTGTCGAATTTTCCGGCGCTTTGACACAGAGGCGACGCTCTCAGGGAGCAAGGGGAGGCAGGAGGGACACAGTGCCCCCACTTTTGCATTTACCCCCAAAATTGCCCCTTTTTACGTAGGACAGGTGCCTTTTCTGTCTGATAAGTGCCCCTTCTCATAATTTGTGCTCCTTTTAACCTCTAAAAAGTACCCTATTCTAGTAGACGCCCATTTTACTTTCACAAGTGCCATTTTTTCTTTGTAGTAAATGCCCCTTTTCCGTTCTTACCATTTTACCTCAGTTAATTAAGAGTCGTTAATACTTTTAAATGTGCCTCTTTCCCTTTTTAACGATTGCTTGCTTCCCTTCCGATAAGTGCCCCTTTCCATCTTGTAATTAGTGCCACCTCCCCTCTCTCAAAAATGTCCCTTTTTCACCTCTGACAATTGCTCTTATCCAATTCTAACATGTGCCCATTTTCCTTTGTAATACGTGCATTTTGCCCTTCTAAGCAGTGCCTCTTTTTATCTCTGATGAATACACCAATCAAAATAAGAAAGGTACCCCTTTTACTTAGAAAAATGCTCGTTTTACTTTGTACTAAGAGTACTTTTCCGTTTTTGGAAGTGCCTCTTTTCACATCTGCTAAAATCGAATTAAAATCTGATTGGTGCCCCAATTACTTTTGAACAAGTGCGTTTGGGTTCCATTTAAATTCGTCGCACAGACAAGATATTGGACTAAAACCACCATGAGGTCAAAACAGACACTTCTTTCTTAATTCTTGTATACCTCCTTAAAAATCACAAAATATAAATGAAGAAGAAAATGGGCCTACGTATGTATTATTGGCATGAGTAATATTTATCTCGAGACGAGAAATTTAAGAAATATTCCAACAGACATTATTTTCCTTACAGAAAAAACGAAAAAATATGGAAATTTATCCGCAAGCCCCTTTTTCTTCTTCCGAGAACGAAATCGATATACAATATGTTATTTGCTTTGAAGAATATAGAAAATCCTTTAGTTGGTGGCTTGGTGCCCACACTACATGTCATTGATTTGCATAAATTGATTTACATTTGTGTTTAATCGTATGATCAACATGATCTTTATCTAAGTATTGCGCAATTATTTCCAAGGCATAGTCAAAATTAAGATTGTGAAACAAGGAAATACAGAATTCAGCTAAATGAATATGATTGGTATTTCAGATAAATCGGGATTTAAACACTGTCAGTTTCTTTGATAATCATATCACATTTTTCCGAAATCATTTTTTTAGTGGCCTAGATTGATTCTTTTGTATAAAACTTATTCAATACATAACTATGTCAAGATCCCTATATTTCTTCCCCTTGACAGACGTAAAGTTTCTGCTTATATGAGCCAATGGCAAGCCGTGCAAATCATTCACCCAGATGTGCCGAGGGAAAAGATTATTCTTTCAAGCAACCAAGCGGAACTCACAGCTCTCCACCAATCAGAGGCCATCTCAAAATATTATCAATGCGCGCTGGTTGGTAACGCAGGCATTCTATTGGACAGTGGATGTGGTGACGTCATTGACAAGTTCGAATTCGTCATCCGAATGAACCTCGCTCCTCCCGGAGGTGAATTCAAGCGTGACGTTGGGTCGAAGGTCAATTTAGTTACCCTCAACCTCGAGCAAATTGAGAGGCTTATATTTGCACGAACTCCAGCTATCCTCCTGAATGGAAGTGCAAAAGCAAAGACCACGTCTGTCAGAAGAAGCGCCAAAGGAAATTTCCGAAGCCCCGAGCCCCTACCAATTGTGATGACCTGTTGAGGAGAATGAAGCGATTAAATGGTACTACCTTGTGGTATTTCAAATCTATCGGCAGAAAGTTCGACGCTATAAAGAGGATGCTAGGAATACTCAAACCGAAATACAACATAAACATCGATTTTGCTTATAGCCCTATCAACCTTATGACGCCTTCCCACAAGTAAGATGTACACGTTGTTCAAACGATAGACTAATATAAATCAATAAATGCTCCTGTCAGACAGAAGAAAAGTCAGAGTTCGACCAGAAAGGCATCTCCAAACTCTTCCACAGTGCTGACACGAACTATTTGGCCAGTAATCATGAAGATGTACTAACTTTAGTCCAGGTCTAAACTCCAGATCACTGACTAGATATAGTCTATATAGTTAACACGCCTATGTACAAGCTCAATTAGTAATCAAGGATGTAGAAACAGTAGAAATGAGACATAACCCATTTAAAAACTCAGTGGGAGATTTGGCCTTTGAAGGAGAAAAAAATCCATCCTCAACTCATTAACACGCATATCTACAAGCTCATTTAATAATTAAGAATTTAGAAACAGTAGAAATGATTATGCTGACTATTGCTCGGTACAACCCTGTTACCATTAAATTAATGAAACAACATTTATTGTACGACCAAAGGGGTACAGCTGGTAAACTATTACAGTTTTGACATGTAAAATGTATGTATTCAATTTAATCTTACACTGTGACACTTTATACCCAAAGAGGGTAATGGTGCGTGTAAATATCCCCTACACACGCTTTCTTCAGATGCGCCAATTTCGTGTTATCACCAACTGATAAATTCGGCTGAAATGATTCTCTTTTACATCCAGGGTATGGAAAGTCGAATCCCCGTCATCCGGTCTTGCAATCTACTCGGCTGCTACGCAATTCTGCAAGCAGATAACCATGTTCGGATTCTACCCTTTCTCTCAAGATTGGAGAAACCGAACTTCACGGCATCACTACTACGAAGAGGGCCAGATGAATTACACTTCGAATCAACACCACATGCCAAACGAATATCGAATCTTACTCGAGTTAAACCAAACTGGAGCAATTAATCTTGTCAACTAATGTCGATGATTGCTAGGTTTCTATTTCTTTTTCAAATTTTTCGAAATACATGATATATAATTTTTAAAATCATTATTTCGGAATAACGTCGATTTCATGATAACCAATTCTAACAGGTGCCCCTTTTCCTTTTATTTGTAATAAGTGGAAAATGTGGCAAAAGCATTTGAAAGCTTATAAGGTGTCTTTCTTCATCGCTCGCAACCTTTAAAATAAATACAGCTGAAAACGCAGGCCTGGGTATGGTAGATTTACATTCTAAAGTTAAATCCCTGTACTTGCCATAATTAACATGGCTTTTTGAAAATAACCATGATGCATCTCAGAAATACATTTTTAAATATTGGATTGAAAAATATGTCCGTTGTCTTTGATATCAACAAATAATTTGTTCTCGCAAAGATATGTTGATGTTGTGTTCAAAACACAAAATATATGATGTCTATGTTTATTTGCTTGTATCCTGGAGTGAATTTAGATATGTTGAATTTTTGCACGTAATTT
>JARBES010000131.1:20972537-20983588 GCA_030265145.1 Strongylocentrotus pallidus | reverse complement strand
AGAATCCTATCAGTCAAACGCCTCACCTGGTCTGCGGCATGAAATAAATGTTTGGTATCTCTTAAACACTGAAAAAACGAATAGCTTTTGTTGCGTAAAGATCTGCTCGTCACTTGTGACATACTAATCGTGCTGCCTTTGTCATACATGTCTCACTAATATTTTATATTCACAAAGTTGAAGATATGCTTAACATAACTGTTGCTTACAACAATTATATAAATCATACAGATCCGAGGATGAGACGAATGCCCAAAACTCAGTCACATAAGAGTTAGTTTGGAAGCACAACAGAATAAACAGAAAAGCATCAAATAAAGTGCAATGAAGTTAAATAGATACAATATAGTATATGATAATAGTGTATTATAAGGATTTATGATTTACATATTATTTATGATTTCTGTGTTTATACAGAGAATTTAATTCATCCGAATTGCATTCAACTGAAAAGCTGCTTCACTGCATCTTCATATTAAAGAAATGCAATGAAGTTTAGTACATAAATAGAAAATAATACAATATATGATATAAAATTGTGTATTCTAAAGAAAATGGCATTCATCTCCGAGTGATGTCACGAAAAGAAATACATGGATGCTTTGATATTAAAATATATAATTTTTCATTTCATAAATTTCAAAGACAATCGGTCAAAATGGGGGAGAAAACACCTATGTTTTAATAATAAGGGTATATACTTAACAGGCACAAGAAGATGGAAGATGGAAGACGAAAATATTTCTTTTAGTACTTGTAGGTTTGCAAGGTTGCAGCGTTTTTTTCCTCGTAGTTCGGTTGAATTTTAGCGCCGACAACCACTACCTTCGTCGACAAATAATTTTTCTTCCGAAGATCATATGCTTTCGTATAGCTATAAAATGAAAAAGGGCATTTTTGTTGAATGAAAAGGGGCACCTGTCAGATTTCGATAGTGGCAATTATTGGGGGTGAAAAGGGGAATTTATGAGAAGAAAAAGTAGTACTTTTCAAAATGAAAAAGGGCACTTTTTAGAAAGGAAAAGGGGCACGTGTCAAAATAAAAGGGACATTTTTCAGCAGTGAACAGAGGCACTCAGTAAATAAGAAAAAGAGCACTTATCAGAAGGGGAAAGGAGCAATTATTACAAAGGAAAAGGAAACCTGTCACAGTAAAACGTGTACCTCCCGTATGTGAATAGGTGCAATTGTCAGAGTTGAAGTAAGGGGTATTTCTCGTACCTGAAAAAGGGGGCACTTACCAGAGATAAAAAGGGCACTTATGAGAATGGAAAGACACACTTTTTGCAAAGGAAAAGAGGCAGTTGTCGAAGAAAAAGGAGAACATATCAGATTTTAATAGGGGCACTTATCAGAGGTTAAAAGGGATATTCATGAGAGAGTAAAGGGGATCTTATGAAAAAAAAGTTTGGTGGTGCACTTATCACAAGGAAAAGGGGCATTTTAGGGTATCAGAACAAGTGGAGGGGCAATGTGCCCCCTGCCACCCCCACCCCCCGGAGCATCGCCTCTGCTCAGACCTCTGAAATATGATGTGTACAACTTCTGTAAGTGTCCTATATATTATTTGTGAGGCGCGGACGCGTCGGAGAACGCCAGGCAGGATGTCGGAAGCCACCCTCATGGACGGCACGCGAGTGTCGGGCGTGCACCGACAGACCTATTCAACGTCTACCGAAACTCGAATCGCCCTTATGTCGAGCGGGCTTCGCCTGACTCCCGTTTGTTTCCTGATGGGTGTTCAAAGAGCACCTCCCAAGCCCCATCCAATATGTAACAGGGTAGTTTTCAAGCGCAAAAATACGCTTGACTCCCTGGCGGGTTAGAAATCCGGCGGTTTTCTGGCGATCCACAGATTCAGCCGGAGACCGTTAAAAATGTGACGCAGGCATTAGTACGGCCTATAGAATAGACTTAGACCGTTGGTTGGCTGTCGTTAGAAGTCTACATATTGTATAAAGTCATTAATTATTGATGTAAAGTAATAATCATTAATTTATCATGTTTTTGTTAGTGGTTTGTGACATCTAAATATTACTGGTCTAGCCCTCAAAGACCATTTATATAACTTTTACAACGGGTATATACCTACAATTGTTTACATGAATCATTTCATTATGAACAATGAATAAATAAACTTGTAATAGTTGCTAATACATTTCTTTATCAGCAGAATTGAATCAGTTAAACATTTTGTGTCGATTGCTAAGTTATATATTATTCAAAGTAAGATATTTCATCGATACCTGAATAAATGAAATGTAAACATATAATAGAAACTTTTGAATTACTAAACAAAGTATAGATAAATGTATTTTAACTCTAGTTATTAATGTTTTCTCTAACCTGGTTTGTGGCATCCAACGAATGCTTGATATTTCATTGAACTTGTAGAAAACGTGCAGCTTTGGTGGTGCGTAACCCCGTAATTGCAGGTGTACACGTACGTCATACTGATCGAGCTGCTATGTTCGTACATATCCTAATAGTTAATGTCCCCGAGACCAAGCTGACGACAAATTCTCGAAACATACTGGTAGTACGTCGAGTAGTAGCCAGTACCATAAAAATGATTTAATTTACCTCTATTTCAACTCCTGAGACAATTTCCTATCTATGTGATGCAAATATTAATGTTTATGAAAGTGTGTTCATAACACGTACTAGGATACTAAGCATCAGAATTAAAAAAATGCACTGTTGCATCTGGCAATAACAGTCCTTGATAGCTGTAGAAATTGGAGTCACATCCATGGTATAACAGAGAAAATTATTGCTGTATCTTATTTATTATGCATAGGTTCTTTTTTATGGGAGGAACAGGGGTATTTATTTATTCTTGAAACTAACTTCTTGCCTGAATGCAATCTGCTTTTGTTTTCTCTCTCAAATCAGTTCAATTAAATTTGTACTATGAATAAATGAATGAATGGTGGTTATTTTACCTGACTGCTAAGAAAGCATAAATGCTTGTAAGTAAGCAACCAGGCGGTCGACGGCTTTAGGTCCTCTCCGAGGGAACCTGGTAATGAGGATTAATGCCTACCCAAAGGGCACTAGCGCATCGTCTTGGTTTCGAACCCGGGTCACCGGATTACGAGACCCTGCTCTACCGACTGAGCTGTCGCGCCTCCTCAATATATTTAAGTTTTATCATGGCGTCATCCAGGCACCATTTTGTGAAATTTTCTGAAAATCAATTCGTGATCATATCTTCATAATGAAAAGTCGTTTCTCATTTATATTATTCACGTTTAAAGTCAATATCCGTCCGGTCAATTTCAGGTCAAAAAACACGCGTGCGCGCGCAAAATTTCAAAATGCTCAAAATCGTCTTTAAATCATTTTGCACACGTCTCAGGCCATTTAAAACATTTTCTTTTAAAATAACGCACACGCGCGTATGCGCGCGCATTTTCGTTCGTCATGGCCGAACTGAACATTTAATCACCATCCTTTTTTGTGGTCATGATATTTCCTATACTTTTCGCGAACAATTTGATAGCACGTTTATCTCGTTATGACTATAAATAACGAATGAGCTTCCGTTCAAGATAAATTTATGTGTGCGTGCGAGCTCTTGTAATATACATATGGGCAAAAACATGCCTACACATAGTCCATAATAGCTCTTTGGGATGCACGGGGACCCTCAATTGTATAACCTATTTGGTTAAAGTATGAGTCGGAAATATGATTTCATGTCTCATTTAGCCTTTAAAATATGGTGACATTATCATAATGGTCTTGGAACTCAAGATATGAATTTGCATATTATGACGTCTGCATTTTTATGGAAAATTGATTGTATCTCTGTAAATATTTATCGATTTTCTTCAAAAATCTTATATTTTGTGGCTATTAAAGACCATTTTCTACAAGATCAGCCGCCGCCATTTTTCATTTTGATGACTTCATCATAGTGAAAATCTCAATTAAAGGCGACATGTCAGAATGTTCTTAATTTGCGTGTTTTACCTATGGGGTGACCTTTCTGAAGTCTTGATTCTACATTCCAGTCTTGTTCAAGCAATATCTTGATTATTTTCGTATGATTGTTTTCCAGTTACGGATATGTTGTAGCTGTGAAAATTCTTTAGCGGAACGTGACATTCATTTTTTAATCAGATGTTAGGATCATGGTGATTTTGTAACTACAACATATGATTTGAGAATCCCATTTTCCGTTTACTTGTGATGTCTATATGGAGGATTTTGGTATAGTGGTTATAGCACTTGCTTCCCATTCCGGTGACCCACGTTTGATTCCCGGTGGGTCAATTTAAAACAAAAATATTTTGCTTTGGTTTATATTTGATTGCATCACCATATTCGACAATTATAACAAGTTATAATATACAATCACAAACAATGTAATCAAATGTCTAATTTTGCGTGTTGTGTCTATGGGAGAAGAACGTCAATAGTTTGCGTACAACTCAATGCAAAATCTGATTCCTTGACGTGTATTAAACGTCCCATTTCTATGATGTTAGTCTCCTTCCCAGGCGTTTATATTTCCCAGTTATTCAGCCCAGGTATATGCAATGTTAACGTATCTCCCACGGAGATATAAATGTTTACATGTCCATAAATTCTCTCTTTCTCTATATAATAAACATTCAATTGTGGTTATGCTGGAATTATTAAATGCACCGTTCTCCATTGCAACTCTTTCTCTTTCCCTGTCTTCTCTCTCTTGCTCTGTTTTCCTACCCCTCTTTTGTTCTGTCCCCTCTCCTTCTCTTGCTCTGTCTCTGGCTCTCTGCATATCTCTCTCTCTCTACTCGTTCACCTTCTCCCTTTCTCTGTCTCCTTCTCCCCCTCTTGCTCTGCCTTCCTCTGTATCTCTTTCTCTACTCTCTCACCCTCTCCCTTTCCCGTCTCTGGCCCTCGTTCTCCCTCTGTTATGTCTTCGGATGTTTCTTAATTTTCTCCAACTCAACCCTTTGCCCTTTGTATTCTTATGTCACCCCTACCATGTTTCGTTATTATCCTCTCTCCTTCCAAGTGCATGCATTCTGATTCCTCTTTTATCCCTCTGTTCAGCTCATGTATTTTGTTTACATGACTATACCCCGTCTCCCCCTCTCTCTCCTTCTCTCTCTATATATACTGCCATATTTCTCTCTCTCTCTCTCTCTCTCTCTCTCTTCATCTCTCCATGTGAAATCCTTAAAAAACCTCCAGACCACCTCATTCGTCTTCAGTGACGATTTCTTATCTCGTTGTATTCATTGTTAGTGTCAAGTTTGCTACTGCATGGTAACCATAATACCTGAATGTACACAATTCTGGTTGACAGTTCTGTGTATATTTTTGCTTTGTTTTATGAGAACACTGCCCGCTAAAATTCGAAATAACCCTTAAAAATGGTGTACATGCAACAGGAGGGTACTTTGTTGTGTGCACTGTACACATGTACTACATATAGAAACCATATCAGACGACGGATTGGTTTGAAAACTCACTGATAGTGCTTATTTACATCAGCAAAATTACAAATTCATGAAATTATATTAGTATCAATAGAAAGAAGGAGACACTTCCTACAACTTTCATATACAATTTTTATTTATACAACATACGGATGAGAAGTTATGGTGGATCAAACATTATAGTAAATATTTAAAATACACGCACTCGAACCAACCCTAAAATAGACTTGGCACAGGGGGATTTGTGGCTGGCATAACATGGATTAGCACTGTGGCACTGTGTGCATTGTATGGGTGGCAGCTTAAGAGTTAATACTAACATATACTGACACGAGAGGAACCGGTTGGATCTACGTGACTTTCGTCCCACCAATGGCTCCAGGGTTTCCCTACAATATTCAAGTAAAGCAGTGAAGTCATATTAAGTCTTCGAATGATTATAGAGCAAGTTTAGGATTCGATCGAGGAAAATAAAATGTGATATGTCACAATTGTTGTGTTAATAACAAATAACGTACCCAAAGACCAACAGAGTTTTTCGAGTAATCATATATGCGGTTGTTAGACAGCGCAACAAACACAGAGCAGAAAAAGGCCGAGATAGAAGAAACGTTTTAGATCAAAGCGTTGTTAATTGAAAACGATACGAGTCACGAGAAGTTTAGTTGAAAGAGGGTGCTATTTTATCATTCATGTATTATATCGTACTAATTATCTACCATGAGGAAAATATACGGGAAAAACAGTCAAAATGCAATTCTCAATTCAAATAAAATAATGGAAAAAGGTAAATCAATAAAAAGAGTGTTTTCCATGATCCGGTAATTACGCGAACATAGCATTCCCAAGGTACATATTAATTGTCAATAGCTCGTGAGCCATGATCCACGATGTGGTTGGGTTCTGGACCCCGAGGAATATAACCAGATTCTACCTTCGATTCAGTTTAGTCATGTGGGTAACTGACAAGGCTTTTATTTTCGCTTATTTTCTTATTCCTTTTATTTCCTACTGTTCTCCTGACCCCGCTGCTTTTGAATGACTTCAGTTTACTTTTGTTTTATTATTAATAAAACGAATTTGTTGAGGTCGTACTGGCATATACAAGACTTAAACCAATATTTACCAAGTAATCATTGAGACTTTCAGCAATAGAATCCCATCTGTGCATGGACATACACATATTTTAACAATAGTGGACTATGCAACTAGATATGTAGAGGCAACACCACTGAAAGCAATATCAACGATCGATGTTGCCGAGGCACTGGTAACCGTATACAGTAGGGTAGGTGTTCCATGCGAAGTCATTTCAGAATTACGTACAAAATGTGTGTCTGACTTCATGAGAAAGGTGTCACAGTTGTTGTATGTTAAACAAATAAGAAGCTGTATATACCATCCTTTGTGAAATGTTCTCGTAGAAAGATACAACGCAGTAGTCAAGACAGCTGGAAGCGTCTTTGTTCGGAAGAGCCACGTCAGCCACGGATAGGTACATGCCTGCTTCGATATTTTATTTGCGAGAAGCACCCAGTTCCAGCCTTGAGTTTTCTCCATTTGAGTAATGTGACAGGTCCCATGCACATTTTGAAAAAGTTATGGACGAATGAAAACATAGAAGCTACGTAGAAGAGTAAGTATGAGTATGTGATTGACTTGCGAAAGAGGTTGGTCGAGTCATGGCAGTTGGTGCAAGACACGTGTTAGAAATGTTAGACGAGATGAAGAGATGGCTTGTAGTTGTTTTGATCTTGGTGCTTGTGAGGTAAAAGTTGGATAAGGAGAAGTAAAATTGAAAAGGTCGAGGAGTGTGTGAGAGGTCTACCTGACATGCCATGTTCTGCACAGAAGGAGTTTGTAAGTCATGTTCAGGTTGAAGAGAAATTGTTGTGTGAATATCAGGATGTTTTCACGAATGTTCCTAAGAAAACTTCAGTGGCTGAATGCAAGATTCATTTTGACTAGTAGTGATAGTCTTGTGTAGGTTTCAAGAAGCCAATTCGGCTGCGCGTCCCTCGAAGTGTATCATAATGTTTACTTCAATATACTTCTTTGGACACTAACTTAGTACACTAATACTCAGAAGACCATAGAAGCACCTACACCAGAAAATAACAACCAAGTTCGTCGTGTTTAGGTGTGACCGGATACTTCAGGGATTATATTCCCGAGTGTGCCGACGTAACATTACCTCTAACTAATCTCACTCGTAGGGGTAGCCCCGGGAAGGTCACATTGGGGCCGAAGGAGGAAGAAGCTTTTATTAAGCTTATGAAATGTCTCGCGGAACCTCCTGTCTTACGGTAACCCGATTTTGACAAAATGTTCATGTTGTCAGCTGACGTATCCGATACCGGATTAGGCGCGGTGCTCATGCAAGATAGCGATAGTGAAGGATTTCCTATTGCGTATGCAAGCAAACAGTTGTTGCCTAGGGAAACTAGATACTCCACGGGCGAAAAGGAGTGTTTTGTGATTGTGTGGGCTCTCCGTTGATTTGAGTGCTTTTTGTACGGTAGGGATTTCCAAATTCACACTGACCATAAACCCTTGTTGTACATACAAACAAATAAGATGAAAAAGAAGCGCAGTATGAGATGGATTCTAAGTCTCCAAGAAGATAGATTCCGTCTTATAACTGTGAAAGGATCAGAAAATAAGGCTGCTGACCTCATGAGCAGATTGCTGTAATAATGATGTTTTGATGGATGTTTGTTTTTATCCTATTCAAGAATGGATTAT
This sequence comes from Strongylocentrotus pallidus, assembly GCA_030265145.1. Classification (NCBI taxonomy): domain Eukaryota; kingdom Metazoa; phylum Echinodermata; class Echinoidea; order Camarodonta; family Strongylocentrotidae; genus Strongylocentrotus; species Strongylocentrotus pallidus. The sequence goes on along the minus strand of JARBES010000131.1, from coordinate 20,975,405 downwards.
CCGTATACTTTTTAAAAGATATAGTAATATAGACAGGAACAAAATATCGAACAACCAAGAAGTTATTACACTGTACACATCATTAGTGTTGTTATGACTATTGTATGACTTTATTGCAAATACTACTTAAAGTATTTATTTTTTCTTTCAAGAACCCGGTCCACCGAATCTTATTCTTATTTAAAGGTACCATGTCCCGTTTGCAGGCCAAAAATATGAAAAGGTTAAATTCCAGCGACATTTAAAAGATAATACTAATTAAGAACTTCCCTAAAAAAAGGGGGGCTTGAAAATGTCTGTAAGTAGGAAAATAATGACTATTAGTTCTTGAATCGACTTTAGTGCTACGTGCTAATTAATAAGTGCTAATAGTCTGATTTCAGACCATTGTACCGAATAGTCGTACGTTTTGTGCTGCGCAAAGATTCAATCAGTTTATGTTGGCCATTACAAAAAGTGGCTTATTAATGTAGACAAATGCTCATGTACCCTTTACAGCTCATTTTATGTATGTCATTACCAAAGAAGAAAGAAAAAGCCAGTCAGTCACTCAAGTCTAGCAAGTTAACGGGTTTCCTTCCACAGTTTGAATATTAGGGCACTGATAACGTTTTTAATTCACAGATAGGACATACATGACGTATTCATAATTCCTGCAAAGTTCTACATAATTTGATGTTGGCTGCAAAAGGGACATAGGCCTAATATTTGTAAGGTGGGAGATACCGTCATAAAAATATTTTTTCCAGACTAGAAAGGAATTCATTTGTTTAAGAACTAGCATGAAATGTACTGCTCGAAGGTTATCTAAAGTTAATCAAGCTTATTATGCGTTAGTGAATACATTTTCATTTATGACACAGAGTCAATTTGTTTTCTGTTAATGCATGCTTCCGGCTGCCTAGTGAATGTTTCCTGTTGTTTATTGTTATCCGGCAACCTGTTGGTATATGAATACAAATATCTACCTATTGAAAGAGAATCTGTCTTGCATACCTTTCAAAGTTGTTTATGTTAATGACCCATGCAAGGAAAGTAAATAAAGTGAGGTTGCCGACGGAAAATCAGTAGAACCCTTCAAGTTAGTGCTAGGATTTAGAAGTTATGCACGGGCTAGATTTGAGTTAGCGATTAAACAGAAACGTTTTCTCTAGGAGATTTTCACGTTGAGACGAGATGCGATCCCAAGCTGCCACGTTTTCGAAAAAGGCATTGGACCCTCGTCAATAAGGAGCTATACGTGCATGCATGCCTGCACGTCATCCGCGGTCAATAAGGGAGTCAGGTAGAGAGACATTAAATAGCTGAGCTGCCCAGTCGGCGGCGTTGTCTACCCAGTCTAGAGACTGGCCGAGCGACCCGGGACTGTGAGGGACTCACTAGATGAAAGCTACCCTATATTAAAATTATGTATTTGTAAATTATGTTAAGTTCTGTTCATTTTGAACGCCATAAATTGAAGGCTGAATATTAACACTTTATTATACCTCGATATATTTGCGTTCTATTGTGATTTCTGATGAGCTAGCAGTTTAAAGAATTTGAATAAGTCACACACGTGACAATTATCGTTGTTCTTACATGCCCTTGAGGTTTCTCCACACATTTTCTTTTTGTTAATATAGCCATTATTTCTTATAAAATAGATATTGACAACATATATGCACATTAATGACTGAACAATTTAAAGTTGTAACATTTAAAAAGTATTACATATTATAAAAACATGATCATAACTTTGTTATTATAGCTTGGATCTTTGTGCAATTCACAGATATATTAGGGGATACCACTAAAACATGACATATTTAAAACTTCATTGTGAATTGTAATTTTCAAGATGTTTTCAAACGAAATTTGTAGCATTTGACTCCCCATACATGAAATATTTCCCTTTTTTATTTCTCTGAATTTGTCCAAGTTTCATTCCTACATACAAGTAAAAACACGAAAATACATGAAAGTAACAATCGTGAAATGTAAATGCGAATGTAAAGTAACATAATAAAGAAATGCAGTACTAAAGAATTGAGTTGAAATTTCAAAGTAGGCAATAAGGCAATGAAGTACATGTTGTGTGAAATTGTAAATGTACCATGATGATGAGCTGGATGGCTCCCTCTCTCTTCCTCTTTTTGATCGGAGGAAGTTGCAGTGTTGTTATTATGTCAGTTTACTATTAACAACATGTATGTATGAATCCATTCATGATGTCACTCAGAATAAAGTACATTTGCTTAAGTTATTCCAGTAGTGTAATAGCAGTCCCAAAATTCGATGATTTTTTGTGTAATGATGACTGGATGTGTAAATGTGCGTTTTGACGCCCATATATCTTTATGTAGGAACCAAGCAACGGCCTTAAAAATGCGGGGTGCACACACGCTCAGTTATTCTCGAAATGGATCTGGAAGTTTTCTAACTCATATTTGTCTTACTAAATATGATGATTAAACCCCAATTAATAATATTCCTTGAAACAAAAAATGCAGCTTCGGTGGTGAACAACTCCGTAAGGACATCTCACCTCCTATGTCATACTGTACGTGCTGCTATATTAAAAACTATCCCACCAGTTGAGCTCCCCGAATCCAAGCTGACGACAGACGTTCGAGATATACTGATAAGCATACAAATACCAACTCCCATAAGGTTTAAGAAACAATTTAATCCAACTGCAACTTTCCAGCTGGACCTCTAGAAGGCCGGAAAAATGATCATGTCTGTATGTAAGTTCCAACCCGTATCTTCTGTATAAAGACACTTTACTTTGCTAAAATAAATTACATTCGTGTATATGTATACATGCTACAATTTTTCTGAAGGTATCTCATGCATGCATTTACCGTAATCTCAACTCCCCCCCCC
>JARBES010000131.1:20905367-20916913 GCA_030265145.1 Strongylocentrotus pallidus | reverse complement strand
TAAACATGGAAGTAGGTGAAAAGGTTCATCAGACAAATTAACTAAACCTTGATGAGAATCACGGACAATGGGCATGATGAAAAGCAAAGCACGTGCACCAATATGCGACAACCCGAACGTTTAGTATCAAAAATCTTGTCCAAGTTGTAATAGTATCTCGTCCAAATGTTTTAATAACTCGTCAAAATTTCACATTTGATAGCATGAGCAATACCTTTAAAAAGTTACATTACTACTAATGTAATCTTCCTCATAGAAAATATAAATAATAAGGAATAGGGTGCTTTTGTTCACATGTTTAAGTTGGCCTACTCAACCCTCTCTCTTGGCAATTTTCCTCGCTTACCTTTATTCACGATTCTATTGAAGAAAATCGATCGCAAACCTGATATTGATTTTTCTGTCCAAGATCTCTTTTTTGACAATTAATGTGGTCGCAAAAATGTGTACACTCCAAAATATTTGTGTGTTTATTCATAAATCTCCCACACATTACTGATATTGCTTTCATCGTAGTTTATATTCAACATGCCTTTTGTGAGGTAAAGCCTTTGATGTACAAATGTGCATTATCCGAACTGCATGCCAAAAGTGTAAAAAACCTTATGCATCATTCCGAAACGATGCACTCACATTAAGATGGATGAAAAATTGTGCAGCCCCCGTCGGCTTACATTTATACGCCTGTTTAATGATCGAAAGTACTTTCTGCACGGGAGGATTTGCGAAATGTCAATTAGAACATTGACTTCAACCCGGCGCTTTTGACACTGTGAAGAATAAACAAGTTTCATGCATCACTATACAGTCATCATCAACATATTAAAGGCACCGTTTAACAATGTTTAATCTGAGATGCATGGCCCTACCCTACGTATTATCAATGTCTGGGAGATAGTGTAATATTGAAGCCCTAACAAAATTTGCGCCTCAAAGTGATCATGAAGTGCCTCAAAAAAGTAAAATAATCTTTGAGTAACCGGTTTTCCTTACTCATTTTTCCCAATAGACTGTAGTGTTATAAAAACCATTAGGAAAAGGAAAAATGAAATTTCGATTTCCAATTATAAATATTTTGATAATCAGACAGGCGATCCGCTTGTAAAAGTCATGGGATTCCTTACTGACCTAAAGCCTAAAGATTTATAATTATGATTGCAGCATGGGCTAAATCCATGCTTTTGTTTCAGAATCTGAGGCAATGTTATTGAGTCACTTTAAGTTATTTAGACAGGGAGGTGAGACGACTAGTATACGTATCGGTTCTATGAATTCCACTCGAGTGCGAGCATGATTTTGCTTCTGAGCTGACGCATGCGAAAATGTAGAAAGTTACAAAATAATTGCGATAATAATGTTGATGATTTCATCAAATCAATCATCCTATCATTGTACTTCAACAATGAGAGTAATCCGATAACAACACCATCTTCTTCGTAATCATCGAAAAAGGACATTGAACATGTTGCAGTAGAAAACAATTTCACGTACTATAAAAAAAAAATTAATTCACAGAATTACTGATGCTTGCAAGTTGTTTCGATGATTGAAATTAAATATACAGTATAGACGACCGTGTCGCACTTCGATGATGTACTCATGTCATTCAACTAGTAATCCGGTGAAAATAACAATTTTCCACGAAAATTCGTATTGTTCCTAAGCGTACTGTAGGCGGCAATGAATTTTATATGATCCGAGAATTAGTGGGTAGATTTGTTTCCCAGCAACACATTCATCTGAAAAGTACGCTCGAGTATGTGTTGACCACGTGTCGCTTTAAAAGCCATTTCAACCGGAAATTAAATGGTTGACATTTAAGAGTCCTTTCATTCTTTCTTTTCGAAATTTATCAGGAAAAAAAGAGTTGCAAATTTAATTTATGCCATTAGATAGTTTATGAGCGGTATAATGGGCCTATATAATATGACTCACAAAATGTAAAGCTTTTACCATAGACCCTTCCCCCATTTCACTCTTCTTTTTAGTGCATTCTTTTTAATTGACTGCATGTAAACAATTTGATAAGAGGTACTCACCTCTACATTGAGTCATTCGGAATGAGAGAAGAATAAGAAATAAGAGATGAATTTCCATTTCATTCTGGAAGTATACATACAACATTGAACGATTCACTTAGTTCCTCCCGATAGATGAGAATGAAAAGTCGTTTGAAACATAATATCAAAAATGTTTATTATATTCAACGAAAACGGCATTCTTTAACATGTGCATGTAAACTATGAATTGATAAATGTAAAACTGATGTAATGACCTCCACTTAGTGTCGTACTGGATTATGCAGTCTATAATAGAACACCGGGCTCCGCTTGACTCTAATCATTTTGGAGTACAAATAAAAGTGTTTAGAATTGGCACGTACATTCTAGTGTGCCTCAGGCCGTGTATTAAACAGTGAAAATGACAAAATATCGATATTTAGTTTAAAAATACATTTGGTCATTAATTGTGTATAGCCCTTTTCAAAGAGAGTCTGTGGAATAAAAGAAAGAAACTCACAAATAACCCCCAAAATTGTATATATTTTTATATATATATTCTGTACAAAATAATTTGTTGTCCTAAACATTTTAAATAGGTGGTTCGAAATCATACCACGAGGTTACGTGAAAAGGCATACCCACATATATACCCACATATTAGTGTGTTGTAGCTATCTAGGTCGATATTGAACCTGAAGGAGAATATCCCAAATTGCAATCTTCCAGAAATGTCAAGAAAACGACAAATCAATCTCGACCGCTGCCGCCTGCTTTCGATTTGTTTACGTTGTAAAGGCGGGAAACTAATTATAATGTCTTCGACATGAAATATGTCGCGTTGTGCTGAGATAAATCAGCTTAACGAACATGATATTCTAGCAAGCAATTCGTTTCACTAAAGATACAGCTGGTAATTTCTTATCTAATATATCAAAGGTATTAAGATATGCATCCCTATAATAAAAAAAAAAGCATCGATCGTTATTAATATCCCCTAATTTAGAGGATATTACAAACGATGGATAAAGAAACATGCAAATATTCTAAAATAAGCAGGATGGTTCGTTTTAGATACAACCGGTAATTTCTTATCCAATAAAATCGCGTTATGCTGAAATATGCATCTCCTTTAAAAAAAAATCACATCTGTCGTTTGAAATATTAGCTCAAGAAACATATACGCTAGCAAACAGGATGGTTTGTCGCAGATAATTATAACCAGATATTTCTTATCCAATGTCAATATTGCCATTCTCGGCATGGTTTGCATCGTTACAGTTACACATGGAGTAGGCGGAACCATAATTAATCTACCAATACAGAATCTCTATCTGCACACTCAATAACTAGTGTTCAGACTAGATTTTTCATTTCAAGAATATGGGAATGTACTCAGGATCAATAGATAATTTCACGTCTTCTACAAGATTAAGAACAACTCGTCCTGTTTGCCAACCTTTTTCCTCCGCGATGTTTGATTTATCAATTTAGATCGGAGGAAACAGCGGTGACATGACTAGGGAAGTTGGATTTAAAATGAGGATTTGATTGAGAGTTCTTTAAAATGTCTTGTACCTCGTCTCTTCGTGAAACATTAGGAGTTTAAGACTTGAAAAATCTAGTCGGAATTATTGTGCTTCTATCGTATTATGCATGGTGGGTATGCATCGATACATGTGACGGCAAAATAGGACATTAGGGTATTTTTTTTTTTTTTTAATTCTTTTTCTAGAGAATTTATTTTTTCATATTTATTATGAACAAAATAAAGTCTCTCGAAATACGATTCAGAGAAAAAAGGGTATGTATTATGTCATTTTTGTAATGATGAAGGTTAATGAATTTTATTTGATTGAGCGTAGATTCGAGTAGTTTTATATCATCATTGTTATTATCATTTGTACTATTGTTATTATCATTTTCGTTATTATTATTAATATTATTGTTAAAATTATCATCATGATTATTATTGTTAAAGTTTATTTTTATCATTATTATTGTTATTATCATAACTATTTTTATTATCATTATTATGAGAGCAACACGTGCAAATCTGGTCACTATGTCTCCAAATTTAATTTTCGAGCATTTTAAAAACAGATAAATTAAAGGTGTCTTCATATAGTGTGACTTCTAGGAGAATAATGCTTTCGTATGCATAACGCGTCATAACTAATGATTCGTAGTAGAGGACATTACTGGTCAATACACCTACTAACCCTTTGGTTTACAGAGTGGAATGAAGGAACTAAACGTTAACTCTATACATACCAGATGAAATACGTTATGTGCGGACACTGAAAAATCACATCAAAAGCACAGTAATGGTTAATGATTTCAAATTAAATCACTGAGCGTCAATAAATATTACTGATGATGCATTCACTAGGCTCATCATATTAGTGTATTAGCAACCGTGTGCTTTTTATATTCTTCACAGTTCGTGCTCTCTGCATGAGAGTGGAAAACGTTTAACATATGTAATTCAGATTTTTTTTTTTAAAGGCAGGATTCATTTTGTTGCAAATTTAGTTGATTGTTTAATTGAATTTCAAACCTTGTATGGTGTTGTTCGAGGTCGAAGATTTCGTGAAATGTCTTCTTTCTTAGTGCAGCTGGACTGAAAGCAAATTGTTATTCAATTTCTCAAATGTGCAAAAGCTGTAAGATGACAAAATCCATAAGTATCATTAGGTCAAGGCTACCTGTCTAGCGAAAGAAGTCTATTTTCCCTTTCACTTTCCATTTTAGAAATATATTTTTTTTGGCGTATTAAGATGTATGTAGAACGGTGGTATAACAAGATTATTATTGTTATTAACACTAAATAAAAAAGTAAGATTCTTCGAGGCATTCAGTCTTTTTTTTCACAAATAGTTCGGATAATACTTTAAATTTGTAATAATATGTTGTAGAAATATTGAGTTTCGTTATTATATGTATATGTTTAAATAATATTTTGACATGAAGTTATTATTTGTACATTTTGTATTAAACCTTATGTTAATATGTCCATTGTTATTCAGTAATTGTATTTGGAAAAATGCAGATATATAATAAATCGATCAAATCAAATTTATGTGCCAGGGTTGCGTTCTACCCTCACTGTATTAAATTTAAAGAAAAAATAAGGAAATCGATTTATTTTCGTCAGATATTTCTAAGCTCGGTGAGAAAGAGTCGAACATGAATAGTCAGATAAATCATATATCCATGAATAAATTATTGTATGAAATAAAAGACAGTAGCGTATCCGTATTTCTCTGGCGGTGAGAGAGGGAAATTGTCCGAAAATATACCCCACCCCATCTCGTTAAAAAAAAACATGAAAAAATAACTTTTTATAGTGATTTTTTGTAATAATTAATTGTCGTCTCGTTTACCTTGAATGTGATTATGAAAAAGTAACAAAATGTATGTGGATGGTCGCTAATTCCGGATGTTTCATAGATCAAGGTGGGGTTGTATTTTAATGCGCTGATTTCCGGGTTGTCCGATCCAGTTAGGACTGAAACACCTTGAGGATTACCGATTTTTAGAGTACACGTATCTTGCTTGGGATTTATTGACTTATTATTGCACATAATACGCCTGACATACGTATATAATTATTAATTTGCTCTTAGTGTATACAACATAATCTAAAAAGTAAATCCATAAAGAGACGTGTCTTTTATGACCATAAATTACCAGTTTTGTTGTCAATACGTTTCCATTACCAGTACCCTACATTAACTTTAATTTTTCGCAAACTCGCTTTAAATCGATAAAACTCATTATACAGCATAAGGTTCGAAGTAAAGTACCAAAAATAGACATCGAAATTATTCAGTTCTTACTGATTCATATCATATTTTATCTTATTATTGTGCTCAACCATTATTAAAAAACAAAATTCTCAAACACTACCATCAGCAGGCAAAACCCTAAAAACTAATTTTGTTGCCTTTGTGGGCGTGATAAATTGATCTGCAATAAATATTTATGAAAATCTATTCTTGTACATAAAATAATGCCCTAATGACGTTCTTAATGAAAAAAAATACATATCGATGAACAATCGTTTTGCATTCTTCAGCTGCCATAAAATGATACTTTTCGCCTTCTGCAGGCTATTGTATACAGTAAAACCAAAATAACGCTTTTGAAAGCAATCGTACACATACATACCCTTATTTACAAACGCCTATTATCAATAGCTGTACAAGTCACATTAAAAGATGTGAGAGTATTTTGAAAGAATTCGTTTTTAGAAGGACAAAAAGAATATGGTTCCAGACTAAGAGGGAAAATGAGAATCAAATGGGAAAGGAGCATTAATAAGATATAGAGTGGAATGACACTGCAACTTAGAATGGCATAGAACAGAAATGCGTGGAAAAAGGGTTGCAGTCACCGTCCAAGCTGGGAGAAGATACTTTGATAGATAGATTAATAAATTAAAGTTTACCTTAATTCATTTTATAATGTGCAAAACTTTATTATAGCACATTGCTATTTATATCAGACTCAACAGTTTCTTTGACTCAGTGTGCATTAGTCCTAGCAGTGTTATTCATCTGTTGGTGTTTTTAGTTATATTTGAAATCCAATCCAAAGTTGGTTTTAGTCGCAGTAAAAAAATAATTAATTATAAGAGATTTTGTCTAATATGTTTTTAAATTATCAGATATCATTCTCTTCTTCCCTCTATCCTCTGTCCAGTACTAAGCGCAGGGAGGTGGAGAAGAAGCAGAAGAAGCTTCATCAAGCGGGCGACCGGGCGCTAAGCAACATGCGACGTCGGGCTTACGACTCCTTCCTCGTGACCTCGGGAGCCAAGGAGCACGACCTCCTATCCAAAGACGAGCTCAACTTCCTCCAGGCTGCCGAGATCGGCGATCTCCCCACCGTGAAGCAGATGCTAGAGAGCGACGACCTCGCTCCCAAGCTCCTGAGATGCACAGATTACAAGGATAGAACAGCTCTTGAGGTACTTGTATTGTTATTTTTTGTTTTGTGTTGCGTAGTGGTCCATCCAAAAACAGGGCACTAATTACGTACACGAAATACACATTAACAAGGCCATCTATTTAAAGAAGTGTGCAGAAAGGAGTCCACCTTCTTCTCTCGTCCCGAACCACCTCTCCTGTTTTGCCTAATCGCCCCCCCCCCCCCCATTCGATAAGTGCGTATCGCCCATGTGCCTACGTCACAGCCACCGTTTTCACGGACACAATATGTATGAAGGATAAAAGGATAAGATACAATGTTTAATTGATCCATTTTTCATGGTCATCCAGAAAAGTTGACAACAATGGTTACATCAGATTCTAAGACAATTTTCCAGGGCTGTCGGAAGGTGCGGGGGTATTTGAGAATTACGAATTTCCATTATTCGTGGGAAGCGCGTTCTTCATAGCGAATGACGTCTTTTTTTCAAGGGGGTGGATGGGCGTTCAGTTCGGCCCCATGATCTCATTCAATATTTTATTTAACTGCTTGATACAAGTATCCAATTTAAAGTACATCCCAGCAGAGGTAGTTATCATGACCCCTCACTCCCTCAGATATATATTTTTTAAATCTACATTTACATACTTAGTTTTGAAAACTGCATTGAACTTAATGCAAAATCCATTTTGCTGTAACCCCTAGTGTTGAGATCGTATTGATAATAATCATTAAAAACTTCGTTCTTAACTCGTTATATAGCAATCTCCCTGTGCCATATTGTATCTTTAATGGGATACATTTACCAAAGGGTTCTAGATTATTGAACTGTTTCTAATTCAAGAGTAATGTATACAGGTGTTAAAAGGGTTACCATGGAGCTAATCAAGACTAGAAATAAGAAATGCTTCCTTCAATAATTGTGTCTATTGTTTTGTGCCGAATTGTACGTGTGGCAAACGAACGACATTTGACGCTAATGGCACATGAAAGGTTAGAAGACCTCTCCTACGAGTCTTCCTTCCATCCGTTACATTAGATTCATGTACGATATTGTATGTAGTAACCCTGTTGGTATAAGACCCACCCTTCAATTTTTCCATTTCAAATGTACTAGGTCTCAACGGAGAACGAACATCTGGAGATCGTCGAGTTCCTCGTCCAGAAGGGAGGGCGTAAGCTCGACATCCAAGCCATCCAAGAATCTCTCATGCTTGCCATCAGTAAGGGCTATCTACGTATCACCCAAGCCCTGCTCAACCACCCCGTCCACCAACAAAGCAAGGATAAGTTCCGACTAGGCAGCCTGACCAACTATTACCAAAGAAAGAATAATAGCAAGTTTGCACAGGTAGAGTATGATAATCCTATGACATAATCTATTTTTTCATGTAGAATGAAAAATCAAAAGGAGAGTAACGAAAGGCAGGCAGATGGACAGACAGGTAAATAAATATAGGTGATAGAATAATATAAAATAGAATAAATAGAATAGAACATAATGGAGCAAAGGGCATGTCTTCTCTCTCATTTAATTCACAACTGAATAAGAGAGAGAGAGAAAGAGATGGATGGAAGTAAAAGAGAAAGTTACGGAAAAGAAACTTTAACTCCTCTCCAACCCTCCTTCCCCTGTTTCCTATAATCAACCCACTCTCTCAATCTCAATTTCCCTCCCTCACTCCCTCCTTCCCTCCTCCATCCCCTTCCTCTCTCCAGGACGTCACACCTCTGATGCTAGCGGCCCATTGCAACGAAATCGACATCATCCGGTTGCTCCTCAACCGCGGGGACACCATCAAAAAACCTCACAACTCACTATGCCAATGTACCTACTGCAGCAACAAGAAACAGTTCGACCCTCTGAAGCACTCCTTAGCTGGGTTCAACACATATCGTGCCCTGGCCAGCCCAGCGTTCATAGCCCTCACCAGCCCCGATCCGATCCTCACCGCTTTCTTGCTCAGTCAGGAGCTCGGAACCAATGCTAGGATCGAGAAGGAATTCAAGGTAAAATTGTCAAAGATAACCCAAAAGCAGGAACGTCAGTTCAGGATTTACTGTGGGGAGAAAGGGGTGGTGACAACTTCTCTAAACGGATCCAATGCGATGTATCCGAGAAATCTAGAACTCTGATTCAGAAGCTTCCAATTATCTTCAGGATAATGTTTAAGGGGGCGTCGCAACCGATCCAATGTGACGACCTAGGACAAATTCAATGCAGAAGTTTGGTTGATGAGTGTCAATAATATCAACTACAGGATTTGCTTTGAGAAGTACAGGGGTTGGCAGAAGAAAAGGTTTCATACTTGGATACAATCTTAGGGGAATAAATTGTGACAATGCTCCCCAGAGTCAGGTGTTTCGGAATAACCATGTTAAGGCCGATTGGAGTTTCGTGAATGGTATAGTGGAACCTCCACGTTTAATTAATTAATTTATATGTAGCTGTTATCATTAGCTATTTTATCTTATATCGATTGTATTACCATTTTTCAGAATGAATATCGGGACCTTGCCCGACAATGCAAAGAGTTTGCCTCGGGTCTTCTCGATATGTGCCAGAATTCCGAAGAAGTCCGAACGATCCTGAACAACGAGGCAAACACTCTCGACGAGTCTGAACACGAGAGGGCAACCAACTGGTTAAAGTCGGAAGTCGGGGAAGAGGGATCTTCGCGAACTCCAACCCTATCGCGTTTAAAACTGGCGATAAAACTCCGACAGAAACAGGTAATTTTTTTTGCAATGGTACAATTATAGCTGAAAAAATTACCTAATTGCTTAACCGTTTAAAATCCCCATAAGATTTCGCCTCATCGGCAAGTTATTGCTTTTGTTTTTTATGTAATCCCTACTTCCATATTTTCATTAACACACTTACTATACTAATCAGCGCCCACCCTGAATTGTTTTGAGAGCTGGAATTGTGTTTAATAATTCTTGTTCAACCTTAACTTAACACCCTCTGGGCTCTCGGCATATCATGTTATATTGAATGTAACAACAATGCGAAATTAATTTCTGTAATATTATGCACAATAAAACTTGAATCTGAATATGAATATGAATATGACCCAGTTACGTAAATCAGTTTGGTCTATTCTGGCATTAGTTATGCTTATTTTCCAATCAAACGACTTAACTCTTCACTGTCAGGATCTTCAATAAATCAATTAATGTATTTTGTTCTTCACTTTAACCATTGCTAATGTTTAGTTCGTAGCACACTCTCACTGCCAACACGAGCTGGCAACCCTTTGGTATCGCAACTTTCCCAGCTGGCGATTGATGAGCTTGCCCAAGAAGGTCTTTGTCAATGTGCTGATTGTCCTGGGGCTGCCGTTCTTTACCCTATGCTACTATCTGGCGCCATACAGCAAGGTGGGCGAGATCATCTATAATCACTGTAATAGTCTGAGACGTTTTGTGGCAAAAAAATGTGTTATTTCAAGTAGTAAATGGCTATTATTGCTGTAGCCTAGAACCCTTCTTCACTTTTGTAACTAGATTTTCAACAAAGTTACCCACTTGTGTTCTCCTCTAGTCTAATTTTTTCTCTTTTCTTTTTGTTCTACTCTCTCTCTCTCTCCTTCATCTTATTTTAATTTCTTCTTTTTCTTTCTCTTACTCCCTCTTCACTTTAACGTTCTTGTTTTCTCTGTTGAGAAAATTCGTCGTCTTTGTTTCCGTGATTACATGAAGTGCTTAACCAAAAGAAGGGTCCCTTGGATAGATACTTTACTTTACTTCCAAATAATTTAACTCCAGAAATCAAACCTTGAGTGAGTTTCAGCTAACATGAACAATCAGAATCGCGTATTTGAATGTAACGTGTCGGATTGTTTGAGTTGACTATCATCACCATGGTCATAGCTATCACTGCAAGCGGCTCCTGAAAGGAAAGAAGCAATCAAAAATATCATCAAATCCAATTTTAATGTCGTTATCTTTATTTTTATGACGTGCAACTGCATAATATTGGTGTCAGCAGACAGGTTAAATTATAAGAGTAATAGTAAGTCCCTTCTCTTTCACAGCTTGGTGAGTTCGTGAGCAGTCCTCTTGTCAAGTTCATCCTCTACTCCGCCTCATATTTCGTCTTTCTCCTCGTCATCTTCATCGAATCCCTCTACGCCCAAACTTACCAGAGCTCGTTCCATGAGGAGAAAGAACGAAAACTTACATCCCTCTTGCGAGAGCGACTGAACACCACCACTGGCACGTGTCTCTCAATCTTTCCGGGATTGGAAGATGAACACTATGTGATAAGGCTTCGTTTCTTCGGTCTCACGCCCCTAGAGATCGTCATACTCATATTTCTCATGGGTATGTATAAGAAAACTTTATATCAGAAAAAAACTTTTATCATTAAGTCTTCCAACCTCTTCGCATGATGAATAATTATCATTTATCATAACATTTAGATCATATTCAAGCTAAAAAAAAATCATGATCATCCAAAATTGTTACGTATCTTTCGAGTTAAAAGATCTTTACGTATCAGATCCTGCAATTGCCGTGTTTGGGCACTGCCCCCCCCCTTGATTTTTGTTTTTCGGAACCCCCCCCCCCCCTCTCGAGTGTTGATTTTTTTTTGTCCTCTTACCC
>JARBES010000131.1:20606111-20617499 GCA_030265145.1 Strongylocentrotus pallidus | reverse complement strand
ATTTTAAAGAAGCAATGAACTTTGTACAGTAGCGGCAAGGTTACAGTGATTTAAAGTGAATATTGTTGCATCCTGTTCATTTCCACTTTGATATACAATGCATGTAATATTTAAATAGTGCCTAGTAGAATAGTGAGAGTATTGACATGCACTAATCTAAATTCAAGGCAATTTGAAATTAAATAAGCAAGAGAGAGAGAGGGATAGAAAGAGAGAGAGAGAGAGAGAAGAAAGAGGGAAACAGAAAGCAATCTAATGATAATAATAATGATAATACTACTACTACTTTTACTACTACTACTAATACTACTACTGCTACTACTACTACTCTACTACTACTACTACTTTAACTACTAGAAATACTACTACTATTGCTACTACAAATAATGATAATATTAAGAAGAAGAAGGGGGAGGAGGAGGAAACCAAGAAGAAGAAAGAGAGAGAAAGAGAGAGAGAATAAGAGGGGGGGGGGGGGTGGGGGAATAAATGGCTAACAACCCACAAACAATGGGAATTAGTACAGGGAAATGCTAGCATTTGGAGTGAGGTATAGATATAGGGTAAATGCCACAAATTTATTTTTCTCTTTGTTAGGTGGAGGGAAGGGGGATAATGCACTCACTTACGTACATGACTATCCAAAGACATTGACTGAACAATCAACAATGTATTTATATAAAGCCATTTAATCTCTTTCAAGAGTAAGGACGTTTGCTATTTACAGTAGTACTTTAATAGTTGGAATGTCATTGAAAAAACCAGATATTGCCAGAAAAATGTCAAAACCAGGGTCATGTTTGATCGTTTGATGTGTGTTTACAGGATTAATGATAATGATGGATCAAATTACCAATTAAGATCTCAAGTTTGGGGTTGCATTGATGTGATAGGTTTTATGATAAGAATACATAAATGTCTGGGGTCATTGTTAAATTCTTAGACATGTTTACAAAAAAACTGATTTCATGTCAGTGCAGGGAGCATGGATACATCTTAAAACCCAACTCCTTGTTGAAACTGACTTTAGTTTAGGTTCACACGGCAATTTGTTAACCTTAAGTTTAGTCCAAGGTTTTAAACTTTGAAGTTATGTATGTAGTTACATGTAGGGACCGTGATGATGCATTTCTAGGGGGTGTTTCACAAAGATCCTAAGTCAAACTTGACTCTAAGTCGGACTTGAACATTATGGAGAGCCTTTTGTAGCCTTAAAATAAAATATATTCAAAAGCAAAAATTGAAGTATTTTAGACTTTTCATAAATTCCACATCGAGAACATGAAATTTCCTTGATAATAGAAAATATGAATGATTTGAAACAATATTTTATGCCTTATAAAATAACTTATACAAAATATTTTCGAAGATGCTAACAGCTTTCCATAATTGTTAAGTCCAACTTAGAGATACTAGTAAGTTCAACTTAGGATATTTTTGAAACATCCCCCAGGTTATTAAAGTGTGAACACAATTAACTTGAAGTTTTTGCCGGGTTGTAGTTTGAATGAATAGTTGGCCGGCTTGCAGTTTAAAACTTGAATACGCATGGCTTCTATTGTCGTTAATAGTGGATTTTTTTTTATGGTAACTACAAGGTTACGCAATCTTAAAGTTTAAAACTACCGGTACTTCAGTCACGTGTGGACATAGTTGTTAACCTCTACATCTTGAAGACCATTTTAAACCACTCGAGAGGGAAAAGTCCTCCAAGAGTGCGAATTGGGGAAATATTTTTCCAAGAATGTTTGTTCTTGCAGATAAGAATGGATAATGACCAGTGCTATGCTGTCAAAACTGTTTGATAAATTGTCTTTGTTTCATGTATGGCAGTGGATATCTTTTAAAACTGACTTTAAGCTTCTTATCACTGGAAAAGGAAAAATGCCTCCTGGAAAGTGACTTATCTCATATTTCCTAGTGTATTTTCCAGAACCTTTCAGATAAGGAATGAATAATTGCAAACAGCCAGTGCCACTGCCAGACTATGTGCTAATTCTTTTAAAAACATTTTTCATTCAACATGTTTCATATATGGAAAGGGATATCCTACGGAAATGTTTTCATAGATAGTGATATATCAAGTTTGAAGATGTTTTTTGTTTCAATATTACTTTATCAACAATCATGATTAATAACAAAGGAAGTAATAGTATACATGTAGATACTCCGTAAAAAGTATATTAAAGTAGAAGAGGGAAACAGTCCAGGTCATGTTTTATTCTTAACAATGCAGGGCTATTATGGATGATATTTGTTTAAAGATAGGAAGTATATTATATCCAGTACCAATCTTTATGTGCTTAAGGTCAGGTCATTGATTTTATGTGGTGGGAGCTGGGAGGAAGATTGTTGAAACTGATTTTTAACTTGTAGTCCCTTTAAAGGGAAAACTGACTCCTCTACCTTTAGAAAGTGATTCTCAATTTTTGGTATGTATTGTTATGAAGGTAAGAACTGTATGATTGTGATACCGTAAATGAAAAGGGAAACCTTATTTTAGTCAAGGAAATTTATGAAACAAATAATCTAGATTAGAATGTAAAATAATGTGGTTTAAAAGAAATTATAATAATTTTTTTTGAATGAAAAAATGAGATCGAAATTAGATGTTGAAACCATTTTACAGTCGTTTCCATACTGCAGAGGACATTCAGTTGTTGGAAAGCACCCCAAAAAAATAAAAAAATTCAGCATTACATTTTCCAGTTGGTGGAGAATTTGTAAACCAATATGACTTTTTTAAAAATTTATATACAGTCAAACCTGCTTTAGGGACCACCTGTCTACATCAAGCAAATTTGTTGTTTCCCTTGAAAATGGTTTCTCATTGAAACATGTACTACAGAAACCTGTCTACAATGACCACCTGTCTACACCAAGCACATTTTTTATTTTCCTTGGGCGGTCACAGTAGACAGGTTTGACTGTATTATGTTATGTGTGATAGTTCTATGTAATTTGTGTTGGAGATTTCAAGTGAATGGAAAAATTGGCAAGATTAATTTGATTTCTGGTCCATAGAAAAATTCCTGAAATCTTCTTTAATTCCCCAATGGTTGAAAGCATTTAGTCGTGCCTAGATGTTTTTATTTTTCTTGCATGAAAAAGATTACAAGATCTGATGGTATTTATTTGTACTGCTCTGAATTTGATATGTTACTCTCATGCTTTAAGATATTTTATTTCCTTGAAAAATAATACAACTGTTTATAAAGGGTCATTTGATACAAGCATAGCTATGAAACAGACACCGTGTGAATGCGAACACCATGAGGACTTATAGCATGAAGTAAACTCCTACATGTATATCTCTAGTACATTTTAGATGAAGAGTATCCTCAATATACATGTAAGAAATGATTATCTCAATAATTCCTCTTATCTTTCAGTTAGTCAAACTTTCACAAATTTTCTGGATTTACTAACATATTCAAATCCCTCTTATTGAAATTGATTGAAATTGATAGATTTTATTTCATTCATCTTAAAAACATTTAGAATACAAAACATATTGTACAAGTTAAAGAAAAATAGTTACAATAGTAATAGAATGCAAAAACTACAAAATTGTCATGTGAATGTGGAGACAGCTAGGAAAGCCAAAGGCTGTATTTGTGCTGCCACCAAAACAAAAATACAGTACAATATTATTGTTTAAAAAAAGGTGATTAAAAAAAAAAAAAACCTAAATAGAGGGGGAAAAAACAAAACAAAAACAAAACCTGACCGTGTACAAATTTAATCTTTATTTATATTGTTGGAGTAAAAATGATTAATATCTCCTTTTTATGGTCAGACAAACTGACAAAGTCAAATTCCTCTTATGTACAGAATTTTATTTGTATTATTATTTTTCTGGATTTACTAACATATTCAAATTTATGGATGTTACTTTCCTGGGGACCCTGACAAGTCATTCCATTAACCTGTTATTAATGAATAAAGGATAATACCTAGAATCAAGTGTGCATACATTACTTGTTGCTATGTCAGGCAAGCCCCATGTTAACTTTCAGGTTGTCAAGAACAATCTTTGTTTAAAAAAGTATGCATACAATTTGAATAAATACATTTTAGTGATCTGGGACCCGTTTCACAAAGCCTTTTTTCAATGACAAATGACAAATATCAGTGACAAATCTGCTGATAACCAATCAGAAGCAAGGATTTCAGTAGCTTATAACAACAACTGTCATTTGTCACTGATGACAAGTTTGGTGAAACACCCCCCTGGTCTATTGATCATGCCACAAGTGATGCATAGCCCTCAAGGTAATTGCTCCTCTTCTTGTATATGTAGTACTACGGAGGACTTGGTCTTACCAGTGAAGAGATAGCTCAGAGGACTAAGACCTGTTCCAGACATCGAGGCCATTTTGAGCGACCCAACACCCCAGAGCACTTCTGGTCCATAGGCTTTCCTGATACTGAAACTTGTGTAGAAAGAGGTAAGAAGGCTAAGAAGAAATTTTTTTTAAAGATTTTGACAATAGTTTTAAGCCTGGTGATAATGATATTCATACATGTACTTCTACCCCTTCCTGCTGCTGCTGCTACTACTACATGAACAAATGAAACTATGCATCATTTTTTTTTACAGCAAAACTCCTGGATCCTTGTTATCTGATGTAAAAATAATTAATTTTAAAGATTGTTTTGTGTCATAAAATTTGATATTTAATCATTTGAATG
This sequence comes from Strongylocentrotus pallidus, assembly GCA_030265145.1. Classification (NCBI taxonomy): domain Eukaryota; kingdom Metazoa; phylum Echinodermata; class Echinoidea; order Camarodonta; family Strongylocentrotidae; genus Strongylocentrotus; species Strongylocentrotus pallidus. Next base: position 20,612,804 of record JARBES010000131.1, on the reverse strand, counting down.
TCTTAAAGGGATAGTTGAGTTTTTGTTTAAGACTGCAAATGTCTTCAAAGTGCATGGTTATTGCTCTTATTCTTATTTATGACGTTTCTAGTGCCCTTTTAGGACCTAAAATTGCTATGAAGGTAATTTTAGACCCCAAAATGTGTGAAATTTAGATCAAATACGAACATACCAATTGAGCTCCACTTTAAAAAAGATACGGTTACCGTTAATTAATTAATTAATTAATAATAACAATACATGGGCTGGCTAATTGTGCATATTATAACCAACACGAAAAGGCCAACCAAAAGCCAACATTGACATTGGCTGAAATAAAACTTATAAGGTGCTATTTCTTTTTTTTAAACTGCTGGTTCAAAATTATTGAATTTCTGTGGTGCCCCATTTGAGCTGTCTCTTAACCGATTTCGATCAAACAAAGATGATTTTGTCCTTTGAATTGTATGTTCTTTCAAATTTAACGCTCAGTTTTTCATTATCTCACAAAAACAAAAAAATTGTAACGCTCTCTACAACAAAACTCAACTATCCCTTTAAATACATGTGGTGATTTCACAAACTACTTCTTGGGTATTTGGTGCCCTTTATGCTAAACTTTCATAAATATCCAACACACTTTGACCTTCCTAATCTCCAGGTTATCTCAAGGTGGGCCAGGAAGAAGAGATGCCAAAGAAAACACGCAGGAATAGATACTTGACCAGACCTATCCATGGAAAGAACAAGCCAGCAGGAGAGGAAGAAGAAACTTGATTCCAGGTTTATAATCATTTCATTGATATATATTTCATGTGATGGTTTGTTTATTTTTATACCAAGACTGCTAAGAAAGCATATGTAGGCTTGTGAGCAGGGCTCCACACTAACTTTTTTTGGGGAAGGGGATCCAGAGTTCAGAGTTTGTAAACATGAGCCCTATGCAATTTACCCTTTTCCCCTTCCATGGTGAATTTAAAATTCAAAAAACAAGTGGAGTTTGAGGTGGAGTTGGAAAAAAAAAACACACTCCTGAGGTGGGTTTTTCAATTCAGATTTTTCCATCAATTAAACCCTATTTAGTACTATGGTGAATTTACACGGCAAAAACCGGTGGAGTTTTGAGTGGAGTAGAAAAAAAAAACACACTCCTGAGGTGAATTTTTTATAATTCAGGTTTTTTGTTTGTTTATGGATAGTTGCCTAGCAACATTCGGCAAAACTCCAGAGTGAGAAAATCCAGGGTTTTCGCTTGCTTCCAGCGTAAGTGCCCCCATTATCGCTTAGGCTTGACCTCTACCAGCATCCAAGTGGCTCCATTAAAATTGACCAGCAAGTGACCAGCAAAATTTGAAAACTTTTCCTTGAATAATTCTTCCCTATTTTCACAAAGTGACGGTAGTGAATGAAAATCGCATACAATTTGCATGACAATTTTCCTCACTACCGTCACTTTGTGAAAATAGGGACGAATTGTAGAATAACCCCTGTATTTTTATGCCCCTTTTTGTTATGGCTCTTTAAAATTTGCAAATGACCAGCAATATTTGAGGACTATTCCTTTAATAGATGTAGTGAATTCCCCTGTATTTTTATGCCTCTGCCAACTTGGTGCCAGGGGCGTTATATTTTTATGTCATACATCAGTCCTCTAGTTATCTATCCGTTCATCTGTCCATCTGTCTCACTTTCCATTTTAACTTGGAAAGTGTACTGTTAAATATATTTCAACCAATCTAGGATCAAGTATGTAGGTATGGTAGAGGCACTTTTGAGATGCAAGTCCATTCATCGAGTTGGAAGTTAGCTTTACAAACCCTAACATGAAACAAAATAATGTTTACACTTGAATATGGTGTTAGGCTACCAGGGTACCTCCAGTTTAAAGTCCCATCCGAGGGACTCAGAGGTTGTATTGATGAGGGTGAATGTCTTGCACAAGACCTCTCCTATAATCACTGAGGTATTAAAGCCTATCTGTGCTAGTTTGGCCAGGATGGATTAGACCTCCCTGCATGATCACTGGCAGGTGGTTATCTCATTAGTTATTTTTTTATTAACATAAGAAAAAGGGGACCATGGGGGACCAATGGTCACCAATTAGGCATTGTTTGCTATAGAGAGGGCGCAAGTAGCTATAAGTAGTGTAGTGGGGCTTTAGGTTTAGTATGCGTTGATTTGAAATGGCAAGAAATACAAGTCTATGCTTGTGGTTAGGCAACCATGATACCTACAGCTTGAAGTCCTATCCGAGAGACAAGGGGTTAGATCAGTGGCATAGCTACATACAGGGGGCATGGGGGCGCATGCTGTCGAATGGAGTGGCAAAGAAAGAAGAAAAAGAAATCAAAAGTGAGAATCATAGAGAAAGGGTAAGGAAGAAGGGGAAAAGGATGAGAAAAGAAAATGTCTGGTTCGCTTCCTCCCCCCACAATTAATAGCCTTGTCGATTACATTTTATTAATCGAGATAGACCAGTGTCTACAGAACTACTGCAAAACCAAAACAGAACAAAGCGAGAGCAATAAAGATATGATCAAAATTCCCATAAAGAGAAAATTCAGTTTATGGTATCTAGTTCTCACCAGATAAATTGTACATACAATGAACAATTTTATCGAGATGGACCAAGTGTCTAAAGAACTACTGCAAAACCAAAACAGAACAAAGCAAGAGCAATAAAGATATGATCAAAATTCCCATAAAGAGAAAATTCAGTTCTGGTTCTCACCACATAATTTGTACATACAATGAATACTTTTATAGCCTGGCTGCAAATTCTTATTCCCATGTCAATAGAAGATCAATGTACCGTATCAGGCACAAAAGGTGAAATGAGAAGTGAACAAATTATATATTTTTCTTTTAAGAAACATGAATAGAGGAAATATCGGCTGACGATGTATTTTTTTTTTGCAGTTGAGGAATATAATCCATTGTTTACTTTTACCGGTATATAACATTGAACTTGAATTTGTATATTTTGTTTACATTCCGAGATATATGCAAACTCCGTTCTTTTTATGAACCAAATTGATGTATACGTGAGCCACATTGGAAATGTTTAAACTGTGATTTTTGTTAATGATGTATATGTACATGTATCTGAAAATGTATTGACTCTTTTTTTCCCTTGATGGGTGGATTGTTAACTTTTTTAATTCTTTTTTTTTATTATATCAAACAAGAAATATAGCTATTTTTCATACAACATTGCATCTATTGATAGGGTTCAAGAACCAACTTGAACTTTCTCTTTAAAATATGACGGGTAATGTGTGTGTGTGTGTGCTTGGGGGGGGGGGGGGCAGTCTTCTCCTTCACTGTAAAAAGAAAAAAGTTGAGTAAAAGTTTGTCCAACTACGGGGTAATTATGTTGGTCCGGTCTATGGAGAGCGTGTGCGTGCACCATTGATCTTGAGCATCATTGGAAAGTATTTGATTACTTCTTTTTAATGCTCTAGATATTAAATTTTATGGATGTGTTGAGTGTAACACATTTGAATAAAACAAATTAAACCGTCTGAGCTCTGAATAAAAATAGCTGAAAGTTTATAAATATACACATTTTCTGTCTAGACTAAACTGTCATTTAATGTGTTAAGAGAGAAACTTGGCACTTATATCCTATTCTATATGAGTTTCTTTTTAAACACAGGGGCACATTTTGTTTTCCTTTTTGTGCTTTTTGTAAATATTAGTGCTTTTGGGGAAAAAACACTGAAGGATCACCATGTTCCCCCTTTTTTTGTTGGGGGGGGGGGGGGGGTACATATTCTACCTGATGTTTGTTTTTATCATTTTTCTTCATGTCCCAAGCACTTGACTTTTGCTGTATAATTCACCAGAGACCCCTCCCCCAAAAGGGTCCAAAGTATACCTTACTTTCATTTTTTCGTTTCAAGTTCAAGTTTATTTGTTTTACATTTTACAAAAAAGAATTCACATAATTGACAAAATTATAACATAATATGAAATAAACTACAAGTTTGAAAAGACGTCGAAATTAATTGTATTGAATAGTAGGTTGTACAGGGTGAATGTGAGGAACCTATTGAAAAGCTCAGCTTGTAGGTTATAGGTTCCCATAAATAAAACTAACATTTGAAAAGGGTTCAAAGAATTCAGGGTCATATGAAAATAATTAATTGTGTACTTGACTCATGACATGTATGTATATCTGTATGTAATTGACTCTAATGATTATGCAGTCACTGCCAATATATGTACAATGATAGATATCTAATATATATAAAGATACAAGAAAGAAAATTGATGTACAATGTAGTATATTATTTTATTGTCTCTGCCTATTTGCAGAACCTGTTTTTACAACGTATTAATTGAAGAAAGAGAGGGAGGGGTCATGCTATATCGGAAGAGAGAGGGGGGGGGGGGAGAGAGGAGGGAGAGAAATAGAGGGAAAGAGAGAGGGGGTGAGGGGGAGGGGGTGAGGGACAGAGCAGAGAGAGGGGATGGGAGAGTAGAAGAGAGAGAGAGAGAGACTATGAGGGGAGAAGAGAAGAGGACAGGAGAGGATGAGAAGAAGAAGGAGAGAGAAAGATGGGGGAGAGGAGAGCAGACGACGGGAGGATGAGGAGGAGATATATACAGAGGAGGGGGTGTAGAGGAGAGGAGGCAGAAAAGAGAGATAGAAAGGGAGAGGAGAAGCGGAGCGAGAGAGAAGGGACAAGAGAGGAGTAGGAGTAGAGAGACAGGGTGGGGGAGAGAAGAGAGGAGGAGAAGGAGAGAGAGAGAGAGTATTATTTTGGGTGGGGTTAGAAGGGGATAGCTGTATTCCACCTTCTTTGTTTCGACTTCTCAATTTTAATTCACATTGTCTAATTCAAAAGCTACTTTTCTTGTTTCCCAAACAATCTTCCTATCTCGAGGCATTAATTTCGCACAATTTAATCTCTTTATTTGGCAATTCCTGCACTTAATGAGGGAGAGAAGAACAATGTTTCCCCGGTACTGCCTACAAATAACTGACGAACAATGTTTTGTGTTTTTTAAATGTGTACCAATATAATTAATAAAAATAATTGTTCAATTCTTAATTCGAATAACCTTTCACTTTGTGGTTTCTAAGGGCTGGGAGTGGAGGTCACAACACAAAGTGATGCCCCATGTTTGACACTCGGTAACTTATTAGGTATTTCAACAATAAATACGGAATCGTCCTTAAATAACCATTGGAGGCGGGGTGGAGGTCACAGCACTCCAGATGTCCTGTGTTTGACACTTTTCAGGCATTTCAACAATAAATGAATCATCCTTAAATAAACATTTATTAAATTATGTCAACCCTATGTGATTGACTTGGCTTATTTATTCATGAATCGCTATCTGTAGGTTGGAACAATGGCATTTTTTCTTCAAATGTTGGATGATAATGATTTCCGTACAACATCTCAAAATGACGAATTTACTCCAAACTTTGAGATACTCGATGAAATCAGTGGTGTACAAAGTCTGTTCTATGATGATGATGACGAAAACTATTTTGTACCAGAAAATATTATAAATTGTAAATATTATTTAGCGGATGAATTTTCTAATAACTTCGAAATGTTGATAAAAGCAATTTTAGTATTTTGCATTGAAACTGTTTCAATATCTTACTTCATCCCATCGCTTTCATTAAACGTTTCCATTTATGGTTTTACTGAAACATGGATAAAGGATAAAACCTCACTTTTGTTTGATATCGATGGCTACAAATTTATATATACCAATAGAGGAGGTGTCTCGTTTGACTTCTTATTTTTAATACTCTAATAGTCTAATTCTTAAAACAAGAAGAGATCTTTTAATCAAGATTAAAACAACGAGTCGCCCTTTATTGAAATATTGTTGCCAAAATGTAAACATTTTATTGGAGGAATCATTTACCGAAAACCACAATCTAATCTTTATGAATTCATTGGGGACTTGGAAAATTGTTTGAAAATTAAAAGTGAAAGCTGAAAATAAACAAGTTTATGTAGCCTATTTGGTGGTGTCAATACTGATCTTTTAAAGTATTCATGTATTGCTGTAAATGCATTCTTAAGTGCAATATACTCAAACTATTTCTTAGCCATGATTGATAAACTGACTAGAGTTACTTCATCATCCTCTACTCGACACTTCTACAAAGATCCCCCCTAAAAAATGTATTTGAAGACAAATATTGATAGAAGAATACATAACTTGGGTTTTCTGTCGTAGTAGAAAACCTAAATTTTGTATTCTTTCATCAATATTTGACTTCTAACACATTTAATTTGAATATACTTGCGGAAATGTGTCTTAAATGACATCCTCTTTCACATTATTATACAACTTAAGAGAAATTTTGCCATCAAATTGTTGTGGCTCCCAACACTTTAGAACGGCTTTAATGGTTATGGTGAGAGATAAAGGCCATATATCCATAAAATACCTCTGTGGTTGGCGTGAGGTTACAAACTACATGTATATTTAAACAAATCATAAAACTAATACACGTGATTGTGAGCCCACGTGCATGGCCGATAACACACTAACCAGGGCTTGTCACACATCCCTGCACAAACTAAGTAATGTCTTCTTATTGGATGGCTGTAAAATACCATTGCAAATTTTGTGACATAAAACTGAGATACTATATCACGGACACACTCGTCTTTTAATCACCAAAGAAAAACAAATGTAGCGATATTGTGGTATAGTGTTACACAGGGTGTTCCC
>JARBES010000131.1:20490826-20503858 GCA_030265145.1 Strongylocentrotus pallidus | reverse complement strand
CAGGCCAACTTCACCCAACTGTGTTTGTCAGATTCTGTGAATGTGAACCTTCAGCAGCTACATTAGTAAGATATGGTCTGTGGCCATGCTCAGCACAGAAGCCTTCTACTGCCATTTCTTCAACGTTCATGGACATGGTGTATTGTATGATGATGGAAGGGCAAGTGTCTTTGAAAGCTGTGTGTCATGCTGTCGGTAATCACAACTGTTTATCACTAAATGAGGTGTGTGTAATTGTGTTTCTATGTTTTAAATGTAACCACATTATGAGAATTTTATCCATGATCTGAAATGTAGTTGAAGTAGCTACATATACATGTATCATATTGAAGATGTGTTTTCAGGGGGGGGGGGATGGGGTCTTGATTTTGCTATAACCGGAGGTGAAAATTTAGCTACATGTACATTATATCATTGCAATTTGGTGCTTTGGCTTTATCACTTAATGTATTCATTTTTTTGTAATTGTTAACAATCTTTTCTACATGTATGAAATTAGTGATCAATAAGCAGCAACAAACTACAGTTTTGTTAGTGTTTTCCCTTCATTCATATGGTATTTCTTTTTTTTTTTAAGGTAAATTTGCTCTACCGCAGTATTGTAGGAGAGTGCATGGAGCAGTTTCGCTATTTCCGACATATGATTCGAAATCTCGCAGACATTGACAGAGAGTGGAATCCTACAGAGTGCTCAGCCTGTCCAAAGGTATGTCTTGCTCATGTGCATGTTTATGTCTAATCAATGCCGTTGGATGCATTTCAAATTGGCTTAATTGGCAGTGTCACTCTAACAAAGTGCCGGACAACTTTCCCGTTTGTTCCAACATTAATCGAATATCAATTTTCAGGAAGGGTTATTCTTTTTGTTTAACAAAAAGCGATATTTTTTTCTATGTCATTTAAACTGCATTATTGTGTTACCGTACATCCTTATAAATTACATACTTTGTCATCATTTGCTTTCATTTCTCTGTAATTGATGTGGATTATTCTAGTAGTAATGAAGTTATCTGTATCTTTTTAGTTTTATTATTATAAAGCGCATAGTTATTTTTACCTGATGGAATTAACTCTATTAGCCTAGATTAATATTATCATTATTTGTATAGAAACTTTGATAGTATGTTACCCATAACAATATACCTTGATTAGTGCGTCCAGGTTGATGATGCTTTCAAGAAAAACAGAAAGTAATGACAATTTTTTGATTAGTGTAGATTACTGGTGTGATGTTTAAAACACTAAAAACTGTCTTATTTTTTGTTGGATCTTTATCAAACTCATGTCATTCTGTTGCTCTTACTTTGCCACTTTCATACAAATAAAATCATAAGAAGGGTTGGATTGCCCTTTGACAGAACCTTGTATGTAACATGATGAAATACATTTCTTTAGTGTTAACATCAAAACTTAAGCAGATTTCATGTATTTTTTAAAAATATATATGTTTTTAAAGCCTACTTCTGTATAGGGTTTCCAGATTTATTAGAATTTTAGGTTCATGTTCCCATCATCCATAAATTCATATTTTCACTAATCATGTTTATGCATTACCTTAGGAACACAATAACCTACTGTATGTTAATAATTCTTTGCTCTTCAAGTGTAGTTTTCCAGACCTACATGTACATGCACATCAAAAATGAATTTCACTCCTGAAATGTTACCAATTTATAAGAAAGACATACATGTATTGAATCTTGTCAAGTTTCATTTATAAAAGTCATCGCTCTATTACTTTTCCAAAACAACAGAAGTGTAACTTCCTTTACATAAATAACTTCTGGATTATTCCAGTATGATCCATGAAGCTAATAGATGTAGAACCATACACTAGGTTTAGAATATCTTTTTAGTAGTCATTTTCTTAAACTACTTCTGCTTATATGTTCTAGGCTTTGTCACCCAGAAGTGTGAAGGCATATCCATTTAAAACATCTGCTCATTTTATATTCTCTTTAATACATGCTTCCTCCTGTTATTATCTTGCCAACAGGAAGGCCCTGTATTTGTCAGCATGGATGGCAACTTTGGTCTGGTTCGGAAGACATCTTCTGGCACAAGCTATCATCCTCCAAATCAATCTGCTGCTCTGTTTGTTCACGATGGAGAAATGCAATCCTTCCTAGGAAGTTATGAGGGCACTCACAAAGGACATGAAGATGACATACATGTAGATGTACAGGTAATTGACCATTTTTTGAATAGTTTTTTAATTTTGAGTTTAGAGTAATCGATTATAGCCATGCAGTTTCAAATTTGCAATTTGTGTTGCCTACCGTATATGCTTTCGACCCCCAGACTGCCAAATTCTGTAAATTGACTCTTTATTTTTTAATATAACCTCCCACTTAGGGGAATACAAAGTTTTGGTATGGGGTCATGAATTTGGTTCAAATGAACATATTTGAAGCAAATGCGATTTTACAATATTCAATGATCGTTATTGCGGTTGAAATGGAGTCTAAAGTGATGAAATTCTAAAATGTGAACTCTTTATGTTGTAAAGCTCCCCCTCAAGACTGACATTATCTTAGCTTTAAAACAATGTTTCTAGACTACAATCAACTGATTTGCTATTCCCGTTTTAACATTATATATTAGAACTGCATATTCTTAGATTTTCATGGTCGCAGCTACCATGGAATGGCCTTAGGCGCTATTTGAAATATTTGAAATTTACCAATAGTACCGTTAAATTGTTGATTATTAAATTTCTCAAAAGCAGAAATGTTTTAGGTGCTAAATTTTCTAGTTCTTATAATACATCCACAGGGGCATACAAGTATATCAAAATTTTAAAGAATTACTATCCATCCAATTTTCAAAAATTCCCAAAACTTTGCATTAGGCGTTGAAAAAAAAAATGTTGTATTGACCTTTGCGACCGTCCTAAAAGCCCGAAATCTAAAGCATATTAAAGCATTCAAAACTGAAAAATATCAACCCAAAGAAGAAGATATATATTTTTTTTTTTTTAAATCTCACTGGCCAACCCTTCTTTTAGTACCTAAAGGGCAATGCAACATTTGTTTTAGGCCTTACCTTTAAGTATTCATAAACACACAGTTACTGTGTGTACAGTGTATGTTGAATGTACCGCAAGTGTGCATGTCCATTTTTAGAGTGAATTTTTTTTCTTGTCCCGAATGGCTCAAATGGCAATGCAGCATAATGGAAGGAATGTTGTTTTCATGCATCACTTGAACATCAGTGACAAATTATCAGACCACCATGAAGCTGACACAAATGGCTTTTTTGTGTCTTCTGTAATCAGCAAAACAGAACTGCATGCTGTGTATGCTATCTTCACAAATAATGATGTAGTTTAGATAGAATGCTAGTCATTTTTTACCAATTTTGGTGTGATAGCTAAAAGGTATCTGGAAAAAAATGTGAGTTTTTATTGCTAGCAATTGCAAATTCTTCATGCATTGTCTTTTTGTAATTTGTGTACATTTCTAATGATTTTGTTAATCATCACCATATTAGAAAGAATGCAGCAATTTTCAAGCTGGAACTGTGATAAGGACTAAGAATCAGTCAAAGAAGTTGGCTACAACTGGCGTGTTTGGGGCAGCTTGCAGACACGGAGTGCCTATTGTGTTCATCAACATGGAGCATGGGGAAAGGTATGATATTTGTAAAGTTAAAGTGTACCAATCAGCAGAAAAATATTTGTTTTTGTATGTTAGGGGTTCCATGATACTACACCTATGCCAAGTATGAGCCTCAAATGTTAATGTTTATTATATAGAGAGATCAGGGGTTAAAATACACGGGGGCTCGGGGCGAATTAGCCCCCGAAATGCCCAAAAGAGCTCTGAAATTCTTAAAAGAGCCCCCAAATTGTGCATAGAGTTCAATGCAAAACAAATTAAAGAGTGTTATTTTCATGCAAGCAAGCTTGAAAAGTAGCCCCCGAAATGTTTAAAGTAAATTTGTCCCTGAGAGAGATATCACAATTTCAAATACACACTCTATAATACAGTGACTTGTGAGAAAACTGGTTGATGCACCTGTATGTGCTTGCTCAAAATTTGGCATGTTAATTACACATGTTATTAATTTTGTAACTACTGGCAAAAATGTGCAAATATTAACACACTTCAATTATTTCATCTAAACCTTCAATAATTTTTATTTTTTTCTGGTTGGGTTACTTTAATACTTATTATCATCAACATATTGTTATTTTTATATGTTGTAATAATTTTATTTATGATTTTATTATTGATATAAGTATTATTACTTGCCATTGCAAAAAGAGATGCAAAGCTAGAGTTGACCCCAAACCCTAGATCATTATCATCATTATTATCATCATGATTTCATTAAGTCATCATTTTTCCTTGTTCCATGATGACACTGCTTCCCTCCATGTCTTCTTGATTGGAGTGTCCTCATCAAACATTCAATAAATTATGATTACATTATAATGCAAAACATGTCTATTGGGTATATCTCAAGTGTGAAAAGGTTGTGGCAGATACAAATTAAATGTTGCACAGGCCTGAGTGCATTATTGACAATTGGTTGCAGGGATAATTATTGAATTTATTGAATATCCCAAAGGTGCAGTAGAGTGACTTGTAGACCTTTTTCAACGTTACAGCGTTCAAGTAATTCCCGATGTCTATCTGTTACCTGTATATCAAATAGGAAATATCCTCATATGATATTAAAATTATCTCAATTCACCATCATGTGTCAGTTAAAATTGACCAATGTTTCCTGTATGTCAAACTGATATACATGTTTTATTTATGTTTTATACTTTGCTTAAATTGACCAAATAATGGTATTGAAATACTAACTAAAAAGAGAGTCAGGATAGCCAGGATAAAGGTCTACATGTCTTTGAAATTTCATAAGATAATAAAAGACCCCATTAAAATATATGCCTTTAAAAAAAAAAAAAGATAACATGTCAAATTATTTTTCTTATTTTTATGATCTGATCCATAATGTACATTTCATGTTACTAGACTAGCCTACCCTGTGATGGCTATAAAGAAGATATTGGAGAGGCTGACCCCGAATACTTCAATCGTCATTTTGTATGACATTGCATGCAAACTCCATGCTCATCTTCAGGTAAATAGGCATACAGGCTACCCAAGGAAATAAAATGATATGATATATAATATATAAATCAAGTTGACTTTCTATTCATGTAATGTAGTGATATTCACCCTCACTTGGAACAGATTCTATTCATGGTACCAATAGTTGTACTGTACTCCAATAACCTGCTGATACCTATTTTCTTTTAAACTAGTTCACTATAAAGGGTGGTTTACCCTTAATTATTGATCATCTAAATACTTACTTTCCTTAATTTAACTCTACTTTTACACCAATATCAACTGATGATTGACTTTTGAAATTATAATAGAACAAATGTGAATGAGGGGGACTCCCAAATTGTTGGTCTGTACAATCACCTTGTCAATAAAATGTTGTATATTTATTCCACACACCTCCATGAAATTCTCATTTGTTGTACCATCTAACTATGTTTAATCGAGATGCGCGATTAAAGTGCTTGATCGACTAGTATATCCAGGCTGCAGTAATTTATGATAATTATAAATAACTTTGGCTGATATTGTCATTCCGTATAAATATTTTGTTATAATTAAATTAAAAATAAAGCGATAAAAGGTGTCTGCAAGCACATTGGTTTTGACTATATATATGCACCATGCATGCTTCCAGGAAATTTTAATAATAAACTATAAGTTTCTTCTGAATTTCAGGGTATGTCACATTCTAAATTATTTTGATGGAAATGTGCACCTATTAATAAAGATGTATTTTTATGGATTTTATGCACTAGGGAAGGTTATTTTTTCATGAATTCACATTTGATGGTTGTGAACCTGAATGATATTGTTTGATGATACAAATACTTTTAAACCAAAATGTTGAATATGTATCGTGCAATTTTCCCTGATTGTCCCCTATTATCTTGTTGAAAATAGAAAAAAGGTGATGTTGGACAAGAGATTTTGGACAAAGTGAAGCTTGTTGTCCCGATCTTCCATGCCTATGGTCATAAACGTACTTGCCAGGTAAGAAATTTCACTTTGATTACAAAATTTAATCATGTCAGCTATTAATTCACATGTTTTCCCTGTTGATGAGGACGGACCTCATAAGACTATAGTAACTGTGAATGTCTTGGGTGTGTAAATAAATTGAAGTGAGAATTATGGATTAAAAATGAAAATTAACATGAAAGGGTTATATTGTTATGCCACTACAATTAAAGGAGCCTGAGGCATTATGTTTTCTGGTTGTCCCTCCGTCTGTACATACGTACGTCCTGTTCTGGTGATCGCATTATCTCAACAACCGATTGATAGATTACCATCAAACTCAGTATCTTTCAGAGCCAATTAACTAATTAGATTTGTTTTGGTCATGAGGTGAAAGGTCACAGTTCATAGGGCTCATTATGAATGCAAAAACCCATTGTGAACACAATTGCCAGAATTCATGAAGGATGTTTAAATTTATCCCATGGTTTACATCCTCATTTACATAATCCATGTTCTAAAATTAACGCAAGATAAGCATACCTTAATTGCCTTGCGCACGTCTAACAATGGACCTCTGATTGTGTGTGCAATGAATTACGTTTATTTTAGAACATGGGTAATGTAAATAAGGATGTAAACCATGGGTTAAATTTAAACCTCCTTTGTGAATTCTGGCCATTGTTGTTCAAACCGACAGATGGATTACTATCAAACTAAGGACATGTATGTAACTTGCTGAGCCAATGAACTGATTAGATTTTAGGGTCATGAGGTCAAAGATTCATGGGTCATACATGTACATGTATATTAAAACGAGCTTGTTATTATCATGATATTCTGAGAACATGTTAATGGATTATATTACCATCAAACTTGAATTTCAAAAAAAAAATCTTATTTATTTATATTTTAACTGATCGATCTATGGCGGAGGCATCATTTTTGACTGCGCACATTCGAAGAAACGTCTAGTTGGTTATGGTTTTTACCACATATGTGATTATATTATTCTATATTGTGTAAATGGCTTCGTTGTTCACTGATTATTCAACATTACAATTTTGCCATTTCTCTATCAACCACAACCCCCCCTCCCCCCCCCCCCATAAAAAAGAGGAAAAGGAACTAAAACGAAAAGGGAGGAAAGAGGGAGAAAATGAGAGAGAGAGAGCTATTAAAAAATGATAAACAAAATAAACTAATATCATATTGTACTAGGTTGCTTAATTGTGTAACTGCTTTTAAATGTAACCTTCTCTATTTGTGTGTACACATATTTTTTGTGTTCAAGTCTATATGCACACTGAGTAGACATCCATTTGTTAGTGGTAACAAATTGTATTTTAAATATCTGTATTGAAAGTACTGAAATTGAAAAATAAAAGGAATTGTTATGAAAGTGGCCACATACAGTTGTACAAACGTTTCAGATAGGAGTGCCTTTTTTCCTGAGGGTATATTGCCCCTAATATTATGATTTTTGGAGAGTTGACAATTAAAATATTAACTCATAAGTTTATTTATTTAACAACACTGCATTCATTTCCCAAAAGATCAAATTTGGAAGCAAATGGTCCTCAGGGCTTGGTTTGACGGATGGAGAGGTAATGGAGAGGGTGTGGGCGTTTTTGCGCAAGTTCTCCCACATCACCAAAGAGATGACCCCATCCCATAGGGTGGATCTGTTGACAGACGCCCTGTACTACTTTGCGCAAAAGAAGCTTGCCGATATCGGTGAGTTTTTATGGAATACAATTCACATAATTTTTTTTTTAAATATTTGATGTAGATCATGTAATACATCTATAAATATATATCCTATCATTTTGGTAATATCTATTTCAGTAGTAATCTTAAAGATAAAGTTTATTTCTGGTCATGCGATTGCATTTTGAAAGAAACGGTGTGGAATCGATCAGAAAAGGTTGATTATCTAGCATATATGTATTGGTATGTTCTGCAAGGTTCTGTAATCTTCAAAGTGAAAAGAAATTTGGCCCAGTCTTGGTAAAGTTACAAGCACAGTACACATAAATATCTCTATGGGACTACACACAAACATGTGGCATACAAATCTGTCCCGATTGTTATGCTGTCTCGATTGTTACATGTCATATTTAGAATATTAAGCCATTTGAAGAGCCATGTTTTTCAGGGAACATTTGTTTTCTGATGTTCTTCCGCACTTGCATTATAACAATGAATACACTTACAAATTATATTTCACCTCTTCCCAGAACTCATCCTTCTCTTTAAACTAACTACTGACTAATAATAATAATAATAATACTCAGTTTCTATATAGCGCTTATTACAATCACTAAGCGCTTCCAAACTTAGAGATTATTACCCCGGCTTTCGCTGTGCTGCCATTACGGCACTCTAGCATTTCAAAGAATTAATTCCTGCCAGGTACCCATTTACATCACCTGGGTTGAGTGTGGCAAATGTAGATTAATGTCTTGCCAAAGGACATTAGTGCCGCCGCAGGTCTTGCACCCCAGACCTTGTGATCCACAGTTTGGCGACTTAACCACTTGACCACGGCACCTCTACATATTTTATTGTGTCATTTAACTAATTTTATCATGTGAGCATTATTCTAATTAATTAATTTAAATAAATCGGCATAACCTCCTTCTTATATCAGCCATGCAATGTCTATGCATCATACAAATTGCTGTGAACGATAAGTTTGATTTATTAATGTACTTTATTCTCATGTAGACATCTATATCAGGGCTAAAATGGAGAATGCCCATGAATCTGAAACTGTATCCACTACTGAGCTGACATCTTGCCTCCAGCAATGTGGGGGTGAGTACTTTGATATGTTTCTCACTTTTTGTGTGCAATTATGCAGCCCTACTATCCACCCAATTTTCAAAAATTTCTGAAACTTTAACAGCTTTGACATCACTTCCTCCAACTTTCATTCCATTTCAATTTATGTTTCTCTACAGAATGCAAGATCACCTTTATATCTTTTCCAGTTTGAACATTTCATATATGCCCCAATATTTCTTATTTGTTTGTTAACAAAATATTAAATATAAAATAAACAATGTTCCATAATAACCCACAACGTTAGGTGGGTTAGATCAAATCCATGGACTAAAATGAATGTCAAATAGTTTAACCCTTTGCCATTAACATTCCTAACAAACCAAATTAAGATAAATCACACATAATACCGGTGCTAAATTAACCCACCTTTGTGAATTCTGTCCATTGGTATAATGGTTGACAGAGGTGATGAAAACTAGACAAGTATGTACTTTTAAAAAATTTGAGCTATTAATTGGTAAGTCTCCTCCCAAAATAACTTACTTTCAATAGTAGCAGAAAAATTAGACCAACCACTCGAACAAAGTTTAATCAAAATCGGATAACTAATAAGGAAGTGATGACTTTTTAATGACACAAAAAACTTAACTCACTCATGAGTCTTTGACGTCATTGCCTCATTATATTCTGATTGTTTCCTTTATATTGATAATATACATTTTCCATTTCCCCCTAAAAATCATATTTCCTCACACTTACATGTAAATATGACGACAAAAAGCTGTGTTTGGCCAAACATTCATTTCACATGTGTGCATTCCCATAAACTCCTTTCTGTGTGCATGCAGTACATGTATTTTTCAATGAGATTATGTAAATTACACAATTCTTATGTAGACATGATCAAACTTTCTCAATTGCTTTGAGACATTATCATTAACACTGTAATAGTCTGACCAGAGCTTTATCTTTCAACCAATCTTAGTATTTCCATTTGTGCATCATATACATATTAATAGTAATGACTGAAACCTCTTTAGGTTAAACAAGATCTTTAAAATGAATAAAATAATTACATAATAGAATTGCCCTATAAGTATGATATTAAAGTATTAAACAATGTTTGTCAATGATTTTTTTTTAAATCATTTTTGTATTTGTCCACTTGCAATTTCATTTGGTTTTGGAAGCTCAAATTAATATATGTGCTTCTATTTATCACTGTGAATTGCATTCTCTATGTGAATTGTGATTTCTGATAAAAATTAATCTAGATGTGTGTCATTAAGCAAGTTAGCCATTGCATAAGAGATTTATAAGTGAGCCCAATAAATGCAAAAATCATTACTAAACATGCATCTTTTGTAATAGGCAAGCATTTCACAAGAACCTTTATAGTTTTTGGTGGGAGAGGGTAAATATTGTACTCAGATAGTTATATTCAAGAAGCAACAAATCATTTACAGCTTAGAAGTCATTTATAGATTGTTGTAGCCAGATCAAATTTGGAATGAAATTTGGATTTCAAAAGAGCTACCTGTACATGTACATGTATATGGCTATTGTATTTGTGAGGTCCTATGCAAGACTTGTTATTGATTTGAGTGTAAAGCATAGTGGAATCAACGAGAAATGTATTGGTCAAATTCTATATTTTAAACTGACCTTTTCGTATAGTTCAAAACATATTTTGTGCAGCAATATAGCTCACACAAAACATATTGTGTGCAGTAATCTAGCACACAAAAAACATATTGTGTGCAGTAATATAGCACACAAAAAATATATTGTGTGCAGTAATCTAGCACACAAAAAACATATTGTGTGCAGTAATCTAGCACACAAAAAACATATTGTGTGCAGCAATCTAGCACACAAAAACATTATTCGACTGTAAGTTACCCACATGACCTGCTCATAATACTATTCTGTTTAAACGGATGGTGTGATGTGGCTGCTTTGTGAGTGGATTGGTTGTAGGATACTATCAAATGATATCACATTCTATCTTATTATTTGATTTTGTTTTAAATTTAAGGCAAATTACTTTGCAATGCATTATGAATGTGATGTAGGCCTACTGTAATCTGTAAATCATACAAATGAAAAAGTTTGATTGGAGATTATTTTACACTCTGCACCTGAACTGCGATATATTTAGTGCTGTATAGCTACAGCCGTGATCATATCAGTATTATCTTCCTCTTTGGAATGTCGGATTGTAAATTAATATACAGATAGAGACGAAATACCAAATGATCTGTAGAAAGGTTATTTTTATTGTAATGTAACATGTCATGTTTCTTCCATGCATTCCTTTTTTCCCTTCTCCATAGGTACCCTTGCTGATGTATCTGCATGGCAAGATTCAGAAAGGAATGCATCAAGAAACAAACAAACTCCTGGTATGAAATTTACTACCTTTGTTTATATTTTTCCTCAGTTTATTCATTTCCCCCCCCCCCCTTTGGTTACGACTGAGTGCCCAACCCCGGCCAAGACCTCCCTTTCCTCAACTAAATCTGGGATAGAAGCAGATAGGGGGTTCTTCTCCCGCTTTTCTTTAGTATTTTGATTCTATTTGTAATTGGTCTCCTTGCTAGCATTATTGTATATAAAACCCTAACAGTAACACCCGCATTTTTTTCCAATTTTTTTGGGGGAAGGGGGATTAAATAAGTACCTTTAAAGTAGAAGGAGACCCCTATTGCTTTCTGATTCTGCCCTAAATGTTTTGTCTCATTAGGGATATTATGCATGTATGTTGTTGACAATTTGTGTGATACATTTATGTTGCACAGCACAGCACTTAACAGTTGTAGTTATGTATGTATGTATGTGTATTTTGTGAATTGTAAAGCAAGGAGCCTTTAAATGACACTGTAAGGCAGACCTGGCAAACCTGTCAAGGTTGATATTTGTTCAATATATTTTTCCTACAGATTTCATTTCATGCCTATCATGAGGAGTTTCATGATTAAGGATTAATTGAATCGAAGGAAGAGTTATGATCAAGATTCCAATGAAATTCATATCTTTATATTACAGGCACGTCGCTGGCTTGGGACGAACAGTATGTTGGACATATTCAGGAGTATGACAACCTAAGGTAAATGTGCTAGACTCTTATCTTGTAGGTATCATACTTGCCAAAGGGTTTCATTTTAAAATTTAAAACGGTACTAACCCTCATTTGCACGTAAACTTGTTCAAGATTCTGTCAGGTGGATCCCCAACCTGTCAATAAATACAATATGTGCGTTTGTACAATTCAGTGATCATCAAGTCATTTACGTTCCTTTGAAGAATTTTTCTTCTGTATTCCCCCTTTTTTGTTTTTGGTCTCACCTGCATTGCTGCTCAGAAGACAGTGGCAGCAATACAGTATTTGGTTAAGATGTCCGTATTTCCTGTAATGGTAAATTTTCTTTGCCAATTTTAACATTAAAATATTTTGGATTGAATAGCTTTTATATTATCATCTTTGAATGAAAACCAAAACATTTCTTTTTCATTTAATTAGATTTTATCAAGTGAACTTTTGGTCATGTTTGTTGAAAAATTTTACCATCTGTTTTCCTGATATCTAAAGAACAGTTTGTGGTAAAGACATTAAAACTGGGACCAGTATGCATTTCCATAGGGAGGTGGACTGTTAAGATGTGTTTGTCTGTAGGAAAATGCCCAAAGATAATGCTGATTTTGCAATGCACGAGAGACCCCTCAGATGCGTTTCTTGTTTTTACATTTTCATTATGATTGTCATGGCTAATAATAGATATATTAGGTCTGCTGGAGTATTAACTAGATGTGATGTGATGTTGTCTCGGGTGTCTATAGATGTTAACTAAGTGATTGAAAATAAATAACTTCAAAAGTAAAATTCTTCAATTTTATTTTGGACTAAGTTAATGGTATGTTTTGGTTCTGAATCAATTACCGGTAGTGTTAAACATTTGTTTATACCTATTTTGTATAAAATATTTTAATTTGAGTTTATCTGACAGAATTATTCTATTAAATATGATATTCTTGAACTTGTGTAATGTGCAACATTCAGTCTTATATGAGTTGAAGTTATGTTTTATATTAAAGGTAATGCAAATTGTTTGGAAATTTTGAAAATTTGATGGATAGTAATTCTTTAAAATTTTGATATATTTGGATGCCCCTGTGGATGTATTATAAGCACTAAAAA
>JARBES010000131.1:20401113-20417421 GCA_030265145.1 Strongylocentrotus pallidus | reverse complement strand
TATTTTTTATAGCCCCCCCCCCCCCCCTAAAAAAAAAGACTGTGACTCATACAATTCATAATTTTACAATAAAAGAAGAAGATGACATGAAAACTTTCAATGCTAGGGGTTTAGGCACAGAAACATCACGGAGAGTGGAAAAAAAGGGTATGGGGCGATTACAGAGGATAAAGTACAACCCTTTTATTCATACATACAAAATGCATTCAAAATAATCTTAGTTTCGATCATTCTGTGACATGTTCATTCTCTGATGTTTTAATTATATCTTATTTGCAACCTCTCGTTTCTTCCTTCTTTCACTGATCTCCCATCCACCACTACATCTATTTACCTGGTTTATGCATGATCTTATGAATCTGTTAATCCAGGTACTCTCCCTTTTTTCATAATAGCATCTGAACGTGCTCCCTCCCCAAATTACCCTCTATCTACCAGCCCCATCTCACCCCCAATAAGCCCTCCTAAATACCTGGTTTATGCATGAGCTTGTGAATCTGTTCATCCAAAAACTTTCTCATCTCCTTTACTGCATGAGACAATCTCTCCCTCAACTAGGTACAACATATTAACCCTCCCTGTCACCCCCATTCAACCCTCCCTTTTACCTATGACAATTCATTCCCATCATCTCCCTATTTCTCCTACTACTTGTATTTACCTGGTTTATGCATGATCTTATGAATCTGCTCATCCAGGTACTCTCTCCTCCTCATCAGTGCATCCGACCATCTCTCCCTCAGACGGGTCAGGTCGTCGTCTTGGTAACTATCTAGACCCTTCTGCAGTTTTGACCGAGCACAGATGCTACCCACGGAGATAGACGTGATGGCTTCACAGATGATTGGTAAGGTTCCAGAGTTCTGGACAGGTTTGACCCTCACCAGTATCCTACGAGAGTGACCCTGCAAAACAAAGAAATTTCATATATGAAGAGCTTCATTCCAAAAGGAGCTAAATCCACTTTTGATCAAAATTGACTTATTGATATCAGAACATTCACTTAAGTACCATAGCTGTCTTTCAACAAAATTATTTCCCTAATATTTGGGAGCAATTATGAAAAAAATGCACCTGCTAATATCACTTTTCCATAGACGCCTGTACAAAATCTGGTAAATTTCTTTTTTTTCTCTGAAGTTACAAAAATGGATTTTGCTCCATTGGGAATTAGACTCTTCATATATTTATCTTACTCATTTATTCATGTAGTTTCCAATGAACTGAGTTCTTACTATAAATGAATGAGAGGAGATATAGGAATGTACGGGTATATATTTGAAAACTAACCAAAAATGTGATTTACTGTCAAAGCAGTTATTTCACATATCTCTTCTTTGTGATTCTTAATTTCTCTCTCAGTCATCCATTGCACCACTGCACTAACACAGAATAGATGAAGGATAATTCAATATACAATGGAAAACTCATTGCAGAGCGATTATGGACAGTATCAGAATCACTACACAAGATTGACTAATCAAATTAGCACATGCATTTACATAGCAGACAACAAAACTAGCTCCTCCACATTTTTTCAAATATCTCAAGCCATTATTCTGTCATTATAAAATTGATGATCTTTGTGAAAAGTTGCTGACATCTCTCTTGATCTTACCTGTCTTATTTGGAAGATGCCTCCAGTAAGAACCTCAGGCTTGGTGTGACACTCAACAGGTACATACTCCCCTTGCTCATTCAACTCATGTATCTCAACCCACAGCTCTATCTTCCTGATCAGTTCAGTCCATCTAGAGAGAGAGACAAAGATACATAATATAATCAACTAAGAACTTTTCCTTTAACACAAGATATCACACCCAATATATTCATTATGGTCATCTTCTTGTTAAAGAAGGTTTTTTGTTATTGTTTGTTTGTTAGCCTCTTTTTTGGTTTAACAATAAAAATATAAAATCCCATTTTCTTTACTGAGAACTTCATGTCATATTGTTGTTAACAGAATCCCAATCTACCTTGAAAATAAAAACTTATTTCCATGGGAAGAATATTAATCCAATTATCTTTGGAAGTATATTCATATTATTATCTTGGGAAGAATATTTATCTACTTTGTTGGCTTTTTCGCCAACTTCACTTCTCTGCATTTAAAAAAGAAAGAAAAGAATTTCACTTGCAAGTAACAAATTAATACTCACACAGGTTATTGAGCAATATGTTTCCCATTCAACTGCACTTTGTGTTATTAAATGACTTGTGCCGTTGATTCATTTCAAAATTGTACAAACTGCAAATCTACAAAATTAACCAAATCAATTTTACAGCAAGAACTGTATCCGCATCTACAGTGTACTCATTTTGAGCATTGTGCACACTGTAAATGTACGAATTTAGCCAAATATGATATAGCAAGAATCCTATCTGCATCTACAATGTACAACCTGTATGCAATATCGAGAGATATCTGCAGTATACTCATGTTAGTGCATGTGTTGTGTACATGTATACCTTCTTAGCTTCATAGCTTCATGTGTGCATTCCAGCACTAATGGGTGTGATATATTAAATTGGGTACAAAATAATGTGCACTACCGGTACCTAGAACCATGGACCTACTGCGAATGCTAAAACCTACATTAGTATCTGCTTAATATATATTATAATAATTCTGGTACCACAACAAAGTCAATATAGGCCTATTCACAAACTAATGTCTGGGTTTTTATTCTGAAGAAAAGATGTTTCTCCACAGTTCAAGATTTTAGGAATTTCAAGTATGATATCGAGTCTAAAAATCAGTAAGAGGATGGATTAGAAGTCATGGATTCTCACAAAATTTAAACAAATGAATTAACATTTCCACCACAAAATATCATTTAAACTGTCGCTTTATCTTATTTCTGGACATTAAAAAAATTAGGTGAGTAACAGCAATGCTTCAAGCTAAGACGACTAAAATGCTGCCTATAATCATTGCTCTTGGGGGCAATTTTAGATTAATATTGCCCAAAGTGAATTAGTGGAAATTATTATTTTAACAACTCCTAAAATAGTAAGCCAATGTGCATTTAAGAGTACATGAAGACTATGATGAAAACAAATGATGTCATGAAATCTGTTAAGAACTACCGGTCCATTATATATTTGTTCTTTCTTTATTTTAATCAAATTTGTTAAGTGCTACTCAAACTGGTACTACTACTTCTAAGTATATACATGTAAAAGTACTTGGAAATATCTATACACATAAATGAGTTAGAACTACATTATACATTTGTTCTTTCTTTTTTTACACAAATTCGTTGAGTGCTACTCATACTGGTACAACTACCTCTAAGAAATATACATGTACTTGATAATACCTATACAGAAAAATGGGTTGAAAATTGCAGTGTTAGTACCCACATCACTCGCATACCATTAGTATCTTTAAATAGTGCTGGTGTCAAACCTAGACATCTGTGCTAATCAACTAATTCAATACTTACCCAAAACTTTCATACTCAGCCACTGGTCTATTAAATTGAGAAATCATGCAGGAATGGACAAAGACATTAACACATAAGATAGGGACATATGAATGCGGATCAAGAGGGAATGATGTAAGGGCCCTCAAGGCACAAAGAGTTATGATCAATCCTAACTTAGCTCACGTTTTTGTATTGATACTTCTGTTAGACCATTCGTGAATGCGTTACACTGAACTTATCTTGTTTATATGCCTCCTATAGTACAATCACTTTGAGCAATGTGACTGATTTTTTTGTCCTGCCACATTATGTTTGTTAATCTGATATATTCTTTGCATTTTATTTTTTTTGGTAGGGGAGGGGAGGGTAGGGTAACTTTATTTTTTAAACCAAAGAAGAGAACACTTAAACAGAAATTGATATTTCTTTTGGGCAACTCCCAGGCATTCGTTGTTGCACTTTTTCTTTATTATTATTGTTATCATTTTTGTATGCTTTCATTGTCTACATACGTTATCGTTCAGAAAATAAATAAATAAATAACTTTGAAAGGGCGAGTCTTGAGATACTTGGTGTTAGATATGTGTTCAATCACATAACTTATCTTGCCACCTTCAAAAATTCACTTCATATATATATATATATATATATATATATACCTGTTCCTGAAGGAACTTAATGTAATTTAGCTATGTGATATTGTGCAATTTCTATTTTCTTTTCCAAATTTCTTTTTCAAATCAATTGTACATGAAGATTGACAATAACTCTTTATGCATAGGGGCATTTGGCAAGCAAAGGATATAATGAAATGGGTACATGCATGTAAGAAATCTTTTCACAAGATGCAATACACAGTTAACTGACATGCAAGCAAAACATCATAAATTTAAACAGGGTTTCAACAAACGAAACACAAAGAAAACAATAATTACATTGCGACAGATACGGTACATTATGATGGTTCAAGAATGGATGGAACATTGATCCAAATTTTTTTCTGGCAACAAATCCTCCCGGCTTTGGTATAGAGTTTCGGTTGTCTTTTAGGTTTAGGGTAAGAGTTGCAATTAGGTTTTAGGATAGGTTTAGGGTTAGTGTTAGGATTAGGGTAAAGATTAGGGTTACAATAAGGTATAATGTTGGGTCCAAGGGTGAAATTAGAAATTTGGCTGATGTAGGAAAATGACTGCGGGCAAGTTTTCTAGGAGTAAGTATCGTACAACCCTTCTAACAAACTCTTACCGATCGGCCAGCGATCTGGACTTGGAATGTAGGCTGTCGATTTCCCAGCCAGGTTTGGAAACAAGGCCATGGTTGCCGACCCTATGACCCCAGACCTCGACGGCTAGTGACCCCTCCAGGGCGTGCTCTATGAACTCCTCCGTCACGTTCACTGTGAATTCCTACAGGAGATAAGAATAAATCATGCATACCTTTATACGTATTTGAAGATGTGAGTAAGATAATTCAGTAATGTTTTTATAAGACACAAGAATAAAGTTAATTGGAATTTCAAATTTCTTGCCTCATGGTCTTTTTGTAACATTGTACATGGATGTCTGACTTCCACATGAGTCTCTCGGTCAAAGCAAATACTAATAGGCTCCTCTGCATTGAAGAATACTTGACAGTTCATATATTTTTTTCCTTCCAATTCATACAAATCTTCCAAAAGTGAGAAAAAATTTACCACAACTATTAAGTAAAGATATGATTAATATAACAATAACAAGTTACGCTTTTTTCTTGCGATATTCACCTTTACACGGATGGATTCTCAACTGAATTGCAAAAGTATTTTTGATGTAAATTAGATCATAAGAAAAGTAAAGTATCAACATTCTGTATTCAAACAAACACACAGCAATAAAATGCTTTTTACTATCATATATTACTATATTAGGAGGCGCGATAGCTCAGTTGGTAGAGCAGTGGTCTTGTAATCCGGCGACCCGGGTTTGAAACTAAGGCAATGCGCTAGTGCCCTTTGGTAAGGCATTAATCCTCATTACCAGGTCTCTCGGAATCTAAAGTCGTTGGTCCTCTGGTTGCTTACTAACAAGCATTTATTCTTTCTTAGCAGTCAGGTAAATAAACACCACTACACCTAAACACTGTATCTGTAATATATCAGACTCAAAGTAGCAATAGATTAAAAGTAGTCCAGTGTTTGTACCTTAGTATGGTTGAACTTCATGACTCCCTTCATAGCTTCAGGCCCCCTTCCAGGCTCATCATCCACATCAGGATTAATATAGGGTGGGACTACAGTAGGACCATCCTTAGCA
The DNA here is from genome assembly GCA_030265145.1 of Strongylocentrotus pallidus. NCBI lineage: Eukaryota > Metazoa > Echinodermata > Echinoidea > Camarodonta > Strongylocentrotidae > Strongylocentrotus > Strongylocentrotus pallidus. The sequence goes on along the minus strand of JARBES010000131.1, from coordinate 20,411,699 downwards.
AAAAAGGTATACTGGCAGAAGACAAAATGTGCTAGACTCAGGGGTAGATCGTATGCTTCTTTGATTTTTAACTGTGGATAAAAAGAAGATGAAAGATAGTCAAGTTCAGTTTATTTACATCATGTACATGAACTGAATTTGGATACAGATAAAAAAAAATACAATACCGGTATATAAAGTACATTGTACTAAAGATCATATTAACCCTAACCATAGGCAACATGAAAAGATGATAGGACGCTCTGTCCCACCCTAATCAATGAATTTGTATTTATTGCTCATTCAGAATTTTGTTTTTCACTGGTGTAAATCTACAACTGAATTAACAAATAGAAATAAGCAATTGCAATATTGATAAACACAATTCCAAAGAGTATCGGAATAACTTTGGGTAGGATACATGGCCTTCTTAATTTGCATTTCATCCACTAAGAATCATCCCCCCCCACCCAACCTCCATGATGTCAGAGCCCCTTGAATAGCTAGACCCAGACCATGCCACTGGGGAAAGAAGAGAGAATACTTACCCTGCATGTGAGAGGTGCTCCTACCGCTAGACTACCCTCTGGGTCTGGTTCTTCCGGCTCTTCCGACCCCCCTGAACTACCGTTGGAGGTGGTGGACTCCTGGTCTGCATTCACATCTGGTATAGACCCGCTTATCCTTTGGATCTCTATGTTCAGTTTCCCAGCAACCTGTTTGAAGGAGAAAGTAATGAATTATCAAGATCTAAACCAAATATTCCCTCCACATCGTATCTCCTGCATGATTCCGGCCATAGATACACCTACAGCCACCCCCGCCCCCATGAAGCAGTAATTATGTAACTCTCCTGACGTTCTCACTTTATGTCCAGTGCGAAAAGCGCTAAACTAACGTCTTATTGACAAAGACATCAATGCCTATGCCCTTAGGACTCTTGGCAGGCAATTACTTTGGGTCTTGATTTCAGGTCAGTCATCATTATAAAAGAAAGCAAACTACTACAATTGTCATATTCTAGAGCAGAGTCCCTACAGGGAACAGTAACATATTTTCTTTCATATGGTAGGCATATTGTGGCAGTACAACCTAACATTTGTACCAGGTGAAGGTACCAGACCAAGAGAGAAATCAAGAACCAACTGGAAGGGGAGCATCGAGACACGACGTGGGAAAAGATACCTTGGTAGATAGATGAACCACTGTATACCACTTGAATGTCTCAATTCGTATTGTATTTTATAACGATTTAGGCAAGGATATCGGCTTTATCAATAATTGGTTATCAGAAACTCCTACAGGAAATCAAGGAGCAACTTAGTTTGACCTAAGATTAATGTCACAAAGAGCTACAAATTAAGATAGTTGTATTGTTCGTCCATACCTCTCCTTGCTGACTGATGATTAGTACACTATACTTTCAAGTTTTATGTCATGAGAATAAGACTTCCAAGGATTACTGACTTACTAGCATTTACATGAGGATTGGGCTTTATATACAGGTAATTGATATTTAAAGAAATCTTCCTACCTCTCCTTGCTGACTTATGATTGGTACACCATAGTTGAGTTTCACATCATGGAATAATACTTCTAGGAAGACGTTAGCAACCCCGATGAGGCTGTGATTTTCTTGGGATTCGTAGAATGGATCCTCATCCTAAAATAGTCGGAAAAATTACACCAGAAAAAAAGAAGCATGATTTAAAGTTATTTTCATGATTAAAAATAGTGTTTTATGAAGGGTTTCCATTCTGAAATCACAAAAGAGAGCTTGACAAACAGTGCTCTGGTACAAAAGCAGATTTTGTATAGTTAAAGGGCTGAAAAACAATTTGTTATAGGTTTACACAATGCAGAAGCTCCACTGTATATATGAGACAATGTGCATGTAGGGCATTTGCATACCTGTATGCATAGTCTGTACCCGCAACAGGCCATTGCACGGCCTTACCATGGCCATGTACCGGTATGCAGCGGCAGTGTCACTGGCAATACACAGTAAATATGTACAAAAAAGGGGGAATACAAATTCGTTGCTCAATCGTACGGCCATTCAAAACACACAATACGCGAACTCTCAAATCGCGACACATGGTAAAACAAGCCAAATTCGACTATTAAAAAGAACAAAAAAGAATATTCAGAATTTGTAAAAATTAAGAATATCAGAATATTCTGATTAAATCAGAACAGTTGGCAGGCATGCATTTGGTATAGTCAATGAAAGTAATGTTCACATTTAAAGTCCTATAAATCAGACTTAAGCATCTGAACATAAAGCAGACATGTGGGAAAATGTTGCCACCCCTGACCTAGCATCATGTAAAAAAGCAGGCATGGGTCAGTCGATCTGTGCAAACGTGTGACTGTAGGATGATGGTGTGTGAGAACATCGACAAAGAGTACAGGCACATGTAAAACTTGGTAAGCAAATACACAATATATATCGTACATCACAACAAATATCCAAATGGAGCTACAAATGATGGAATACATGTATATTAAGTTTCATTGAAGATACGAGGACATGGTAAAATGCCTCAAAACTGCTTTGATAAAATGACATGTTAATGAATGGCAGCACTTATTTTAGAAATTAAAAGAAAAAGAAAAACATGAATGGCCCTTGCATCTCACTGATTTCAAGATTACATGATCCAGAAATGCTTGTATGAAGGGCATTACACTGATTTCGTTTACTTTAATTGAGGACTTTTTTCTATCATACCACTAATGCCTGAGCAAGGCTTAAATGTAAATGTAAAACTTGGAAAGCACAACGTGCAATAAAACAAAGATTACAACCAAATGCCACACTAGTTATGCCTGGTGTTCATGGATCACACACAGAATTAATAAACATTCTATACACACATTTAGTCCATACCATCTATACAAGTTGAGGAGGTCTCTTGAAGACCACATAGTAAGAAAGGGAAAAATTATGAAGAGTTCGACCACTTTCTTTGAAAACCCATGCAAGGTATTTTTTAGTGTCCAAATCCATTTCAGTAAGAGCAAGATCCCCTCAAGAACCAACTTGTTTTTCTCCCCTCTCTTGTGCAAAATAATTCAAACTAAAGTAAGAAAGAAGAAATCCAGTGAATCAAGGTGCTTTACTGTCATCTTAAATCATTCACTTTCATTTCCTTTGGTAATCAACAGTGTGCACAAAAGATTATTTCAATTGAATTGCTCTCTTCAAGTTGTTTCAATATCCGTAAGATGAACCACGCTGCTTATCATTGACTGACATTTTCTAACTTTGTTAAAAGTTGCCCAAGAGTTCATGAAATCGATATGAGTAATAAAAACAAGTTAGATCTTTAAATAGAGTAAGAAAGGGATACATAGTTTGCAGTTAGCCCACTTCCAAGGCTGTGTAAGTTATGCATTTTCTTCCTTTGCTAAAGGAAATTAGTGTACATACCACTCACAGGGTACACTGTACATTAGTACAGTTGTACAGTATTCATAACATTGTATACATGTAACATATGGAAAATCATCAAGAAATGCAATTGAGTTGATTGTCAACAAGACAGACAGACATAAAGGAAACTGGAAAGCGGATGAGTGGGACTACAACAGGGCAGGTGCATGCATCTACAGGATGGGTGCAGGTGACACAGCAACACTAGGGGTCAAATGAGAGGTCAAATATAAAGGTCAAAGGTCACCTCTGATGCTGGAGAGGGGGTCTGAGCATTGCTTGGAACAGGAACTGTCAAATTCTGGTCCTTTTGAGGAATGCCATGGGTAAGAAATGTAGAAAATTAAATGAATTAGAGATCAGAAACAAAGTATGATTGTTAATTGAAACAAAACGATGAGCAATGGTAGAGAAATTGGGAGAATGTCATTCTAATCTGTTTATCACTCAGGTTGTAAAATATTCTTCAAACTCATTTATAATAATTTACAATGAAAATACATGCACAAATGGGACTGCATATTCTAGTGATCTACATAGACATGGACCAAATTTTGCATGTTTTGGGGCCAATTACTCACCTTTCAAACAACTCTTAATGCTAAATTTATTCAGGAGATGTTTGCTTATTTCAATACGAAATAGGGAAATATTAATTTAGATTCTGGAAGAATATACATTGTGTTATTACCCAGACGAAAAGACTACATTGGAATACAAAATTGAATTGCCATAAAAATAGAATGTAAACAAATGAAGTAAACAACAAACAAGTATCTACTATGCACTAAAGAAATACAATCAGCAAATTTATATCAAGTTTAGAGCTAAATAAATGTTGCATTGTAAAGAATTTCAAGTAAACAATATAAACAGAACTTGGAAATAATGCATTTCACACAATGTAGAGTTAAAAGTAATTTAATTCACACACATGCACAGAAAGCGGTTGATTTTAAAGTGATACAAACTTATCAAACAGAGCTCGACCTTAACAGGTGCCGGATATTAGTGGGTACCTATGTTCTAACTTCAGGCCCAAAAATGTTGATGAGGTGTGGTGGTGTTTTACACAGCCCTTAAAAATATCAATGCGGACCGTCTGAAAAGAAATTTAGTGTGGAGCCCTAATATACACTGTAGTACGCTACTGGCAAAAGGTTAAAAGCATGTACATGTTATCAGAGAATGACTTTTATAATGTGTTTGAAGACATTAAAAGGAAAGGAAGAAAATACAAAATTAATGTTAAAGATTTATCAGCATTTTCACCTAATCGACACAGAGAAAACTGGTTTCACAAAGATTTACATGCATGCTCCTTTGTAAAGTGAGAAAAAAAATCCTGTCATCTAAATGATGGTATAAACACACATACAGCTGTCAATAAACGACTACATGATTTTGACTGGTAGTTCAGTTTGTGCATGAACAGAATAAATACAAGTCAGCAAACATTCATCACAATATCTATAAATGTGTCTTTAAATTCCATGCACACGGTTGTGTTAGACTGCATTCGTGAAACCGTCCATGTTTGATTTAAAACCTCGACAAAAATAGTAGTTACTTCATTAATTCATGGAGAGCCACACATCAATCTCTTCATCCCATAAATTAATCTTAATTCTGTATTTACAAGAAGAAACAATTAGGAAATTGCTTTTCTCAATCTCGTTTCATGACTGGATTCATTTGGTGCACTCATTGTGTTACAGAATCAAATAATGCGTATGAAATGCAGAGCATGACACATAGCACTCCATAATCAGTGGACTTGATTCAACTAGGTTAAATGCCTTGAAACCTTTTAGAAACATGGTAAAAAGCTTTTATTTAATCAGACTTTATTACCAATACTATTATGTTGTTAAATTCTGGAGATTTTTTTTTGTATTTTGTTTTGTATCGCGCCTTGAGTATTAGTTATTAGATAAGTGCGCTTCATAAGCATTCATTGTTATTATTATTATTATAATTTATAATGAGAACCCCTTCATATTCTTTCAGTCAATTTGAAATAAACTGAGTCAGGAGTAAATACACTTGTGCATTATCCTCTCTAAACGTCCTGCTTTTCTGCCCTGAGCCAATGTCCCATGAGCAAATGTCTGATCTTGAAGCTATAGGTATATTGTTGATTGGTCACAAGTGTTTATACAATCACAATCATGCAACTGATACTATACATGTAACACCATCATCAAAGGTAAACATGCTGTATAAACTTAAGATCATGGAATAGTTAACACGATTCTTCAATATTCAAATATCGATTACTTCACTATTGTATATTTCTCTATCTACTGTATCCTCTTGGATTATAACACTTTTCCTATTCTACCTAATTGTCTCCTTCAATTTAATCCTCCATTTTTGACCTCTTCCTTTTTCCTGGCCCAATTTCAACCTTTTCGCCTTTTAAATCTCCTTGATCTTCCCTCACTCGAAGTTTCTCTTCTTTCTCATTCTCTCCAAATGTTTTTTCAAGCTGTTCTCTTCATATCTGATAAGAAATAATCTGTATAGCTCTTCCGTGTAATCCTTTGTGTTTCTAAAAATTCAGACATTTTCCAAAATCAATGACTTTACTCTCAACTCTCTAGTCTCTACAAATGCATGATACAGTTTACACAGGCAACATAACATGCAGACTAGACATAGATGTAAGACTGGATTTCAAACCTTGAACAGTGGTAAGGACAATGGTAGAAGAGACATTGGAGACGCAAGTGAGTCCTACAATGTACATGTAGCCAACGATGGGCCAGCAGCGGCAAGTAAAAAAAGTTATGAAGCCATTTTATTTTTGTACTCTCTAAATAAAATCTTTAAACTGTTTCTCAAAGCAAAAGATATACTTTCAATACTTATCATGTAATCCTTCCTTTTTTAAATTAAACATATAGGTATATTTTGACTAATAAAAGCTACATGTATAAACACTAAAATACATTCATGTACAAATTCACCTTTTTAGTGATGTAGGTTATCATTTTATAGAGGATGTTAAATACATTTGAATCCATATGTAGATTTTAAGCTACACCACTTTACATGATAGATGTAGGAAAAAGACTAATCAACTCAAATACATGACGATTTCTCTCGAGTATCTTGACGCATTTTAATGATGCTTATTTTAAAATGAGAAAAAAGAGAGAACAAAAATAGGATAATTTTATAAAGTTTTAAACAAATTTTTCTATCAGAAAACATTTCTGTACAACTAGACCATGTCATGAAACCATAAATTGTAAATTGGTCATCATAAAGTACATCATCATTCAGATCCTATTTATTCATACACGTACATTATTTCATACTGCATGCATGTAGGCTTTGAGGTCCCTGCTACCTGCAAAAACTATTTAAGTACTACCCCTTCCTTCCCCTCCCCCACTAAAATGCTCTTCTTGATTATCTATCTAAAGGATATATGACATAAATAATGTAGCAAGAGGAGATACATTGTATATACATTAATCAAAAGTGTCCATCTTTATCTCATACAATTACATGTCCAAACAAGTATCTGACTAAGATATAATCTATGATGGGAACAATTAAAGAGTAAGAGATGGAAAGTGTACCTGTGACTCAAAGAAGGAGAGCTTGCGAAGTGATTCAGATTCTTCATCCTTTTGAGTGTAGCAGGAATACATAAATAAAATCAATATATTATATCAATACTCTGTTTTTAACAAATTAGAGTGAATTTGTACTTACATTTCAAAACCAAGGGTTAACTGTACAACCAAGTCACACCACTAAATCAACCCAAAACTTGCTTTTAATCCACAGAATCTTGTTAATTTTGTGGGTACTTTTTTCTTCTCCTGTGTATTGTCGGTCTGGTGCCTCTCCACTTGATGTGACTGGGGTATTACTATTCAGTGACGTATAGCGCTGGTCAGATTATGTTTTAAAATGTGAATCGTGTACGACAGACCTTCCACGTTTTGTAGGAATAAAATGTGGAAGGTCTGTAAAATTGAGAGAGTGGACACATATGCCTCATCCCCTCTCTCAGAAAAAATATTTAAATATTAAAACCTAAGTCAAAATATTGCCAATTTGAATCTCTTCTTGCCGATCTCATGTCAAAAGAAGTCCTATGTATTTTGCTCTTACAATACAAATGTAGAGCAAAACAACATGGTTTAATGCCTAAAATCTTTCCAAAAAAAAAACATTAGAAAATAATGCAATCTTTATCTTTCAATAAAAATGTTCACATACATGAATATCTTCAAAGCACATAGAGAGATTAGTATTCAGTGCCAGATTATTATCAGCCATGTATATATCGTCCCTATTTTCACGAAGTGACGGTAGTGAATGGAAATCGCATACAATTTGCGTGCGGATTTTCCTCACTACCATCACTTCGTGAAAACAGGAACGATATGTCTCACCTTTAGAGGAATGCCTTTGTCTTTCCTGTCGTTGTACATGTCACGCATATCAATGATCTTATTCTCTAGCTTCTCCACAGACCAGATCTGTGTCCCCCTGTCCTTACGCTTCACCTGAATGGCTGGTTCACTCACTATGGCTCCTCTCTGACCAATCAAATCAAAGGTAAGAAAAGTCATGCCATTAATTCAGCACAGAAGAAATGATTGTAAAAATGTATAACACTTGTAAAGCTCAGGATGTCTATCAAAAATGTTACGTTATCTTTTATCAAGATTGCATAAAAAGATGCTTGTGAATGTTCTCTGAAAGTATCTATTACTGAACTACTATACAAAGAATATTAATATTTATCTTGATGTACTTGCTTCAGGTTTTAGTAATGTATTTTAAAATTGATAATGTTGATTCTCTGACTTTTGGCATTTCCCTTTCTTGCAAATAACACTGAAGTTGAAATGGAAATTGAAATATGAAAATATAAAAGAATTCATTGATCAGTTGTCTACTGTCATCATATTGTTTTTTTTTGTTAACATGTACTTGAAACTTCAACCAAGATTTAAAGAAAATATTTTATGCAGCTTTACTTGCTGACATTGTTTCAGTTGCTTCATGGAAATTCAATCAGCAATACTGACTGATTTTCTCAATTCATATAAAATGTTAACAGCAATACATTGAACGTATGGGAGTAGAACCAAGTGATAGGAGAGCTACCTTTCTATTTGGAGTAAGGTTACAGACAGGGATCTGTAGTGTGACTCTGAACTCTGTCTGTTTACCCATTTCCTCCCCCAGGAAGTTGGCCTCTCTGATCAGGGCGTTTGCCTTGACAACGTCTTCTCTCAGCTTGGCGAGACTCTGTCTGAACATATCATCCCTGGGTAGAAAAAAGCCATTCAGAGTTCATCAATTGACTTACCAACGACAAGTTCATACAGGGTTCGTTTAATTAGACATTAAAGTGGATTCAACACCTTGCTATGAGATTCAAGGCAATTTTCCAGAAAGTTTTTAGACAAAAAATAAAAAATAAAGATATATATGCACACTTAGAAGAGGCACTAGCTCAGTAACTATTAGGCAATTGAATGCTGGTGCAAAGTAGATTTCCACAATTGGGGGCAATGAATGAAGTTGTCCAGTTATCACAACAAATTAAAATTTCATTCATATCAGAAATACATAACAATGAAGGGGAAAGTTTTTCAAACGTTTAATAAAATTTAAGAAAACCCCTTTACTTCGGCGTGAACATGCTCATTACCCATCTAATGTGAATACAGCTTATATCAACTACACAAATATTTGCTTGTACATACACATTTCATGACCTTAGATCTATCTTCACTGACCTGTCTTCGCTCCATTCCTCATTTAATACAATTTAGGAAAACTCCTTTATTTTGGCATGCGCGTGCTAATTAACCACCTTTATGTGAATACATCTTATATCAACTACACAAATATTTCCTTGTACACACACATTTCATCACTTCAGATCTATCTTCACTGACCTGTCTTCGCTCCACTCCTCATAAGGCTCCACCCCTAACGACGACCCTATCCCTAACGACGACCCATCCCCGCTCTGGCTCTGGGTTCCTTCATCTTCTATCCTCCTGTCCTCCTGTCTGCTGTTAGGTTGGTGGTGACCTGATGAGTTCTTGGGAACCAGCTGTTGCTTCAGTGCGGCCAGCTCCTGTTCGTAAGCCTCCCGCTGCTTGAATAGGGCGCCATCTTTGTCCTTCTGGTGCTGGACTTCTATGAGCTTCATGGCAGCTTGTACAGGGTCTAGTGAAAGAGGAGATGTATATGATGAATAGAAAGAATTACAGAAGTTATTCAAACCCAATTCTTTCCATCTGTGCCAAAACTTCTAATACGAGTGTTGGATTGTTATCCATGTAAAGAGAAAGCTTGTTTAAAAAAAATATCTGAAATTATAGGCAAAGATTGAAAATTGGAAAATAATATAGATCAACTACTTGCCATATTAATATCAATTAAATTATCAATCAAGTTGATTTACAGAGTTTCAATATAGCCCAATATAACACAATTAATCAAAGGGTAAAGAAGTACAAATGTAACATTCATGACTTACCTTTCATCAATTCAGAAATCAATGGAAATGATCCATATAATTTTGAATGAAAGTATTTTATTTTGCAATTGTACACTAGCAGTTGGCACTTGACAGGTACATAAATTTACTACTTTGACTTCTGTTTTATTGTGCTGCTTACCATTGTGTAGTTCTTGCATCATGACTTCATTCTGTGCATAATCAAAGTCAAAGCTTTCTGTCACTGGCTGGGCCACAGGCTCAGGGGTTGTTGTTCCACTTGATCCTATGAAGAAAAAACAATTCAAAATTCGAAAAAATAATAATAATTATTATTATGAAGTATTTGGCGTGACCTGTGAGTGGCTTCTTTTGCTCTTGTCATCTATTTAACAATTTGTTCATCCTTCAATTACTCATCACTCCATTTAATCACCCATCAATAAATCCATTCATATGATCGACCCATCCATACATCCATTTACTATCCAGTACTTTATTCATTCCTCGCCATATCTCCATCCATCTCTTCATCTTTCTATCAATCCATCTATCCATCCATCTCTTCATCTTTCTATCAATCCATCTATCCATCCATCTTTTCATCTTTCTATCAATCCATCTATCCATCCATCTCTTCATCTTTCTATCAATCCATCTATCCATCCATCTCTTCAT
>JARBES010000131.1:20380009-20401013 GCA_030265145.1 Strongylocentrotus pallidus | reverse complement strand
CATTCTTCTAAAAACGACATTGTTACTATTATTTGTGACAAGTTTACAAGCACAAATCAGCGCCTTTAACTGCACCTTGATGTTAAATGAAGGTCCTTCCCCGCGCGGATTTTCGGCAACAAAAAAAACAACAAAAAAACAACAATTTTTTTTTTTTTTTTAAATGTCAAAATTGAGGGTGCGGCCTATACGGCGCTGCGGCCTTATCGCCGGCAAATACGGTACTCATTTTCCCCAATAGACTATAGTGTTATAAAAACCGTTTGAAAAAAAAAATGAAATTTCAATTTCCAATCATAAATATCTTGATAATCAGACAGGCGATCAGCTTGTAAGAGTCATGGGATTCCTGATTGACCTAAAGGTTTTTAATTATTATTGCAGCATGAGCTAAATCTAGGATTCTGAGGCAATGTTACAGAGTCACTTTAAATAGCTGAACCCAGACCATGCCACTGGGGAAAGAAGAGAGAATACTCACCCTGCATGTGAGAGGTGCTCCTACCGCTAGACTGCCCTCAGGGTCTGGTTCTTCCGGTTCTTCTGACCCGCCTGAACTACCGTTAGAGGTGGTGGACTCCTGGTCTGCGTTCACATCTGGTATAGACCCACTTATTCTTTGGATCTCTATGTTCAGTTTCCCAGCAACCTGTTTGAAAGAGAGAGTAATTAATTCTCAGACTCTAAACCAAATATTCCCGCCACATTGTGTTGTATTCAGACCATAGATACACTGACAGCCACCCTTCCCCCTAATGAAGCAGTTAGTATGTCACTCTCCTGAGACTCTTATTTTATATGTCCAGTGCCAAAAGCGCTAAAATAATATCATATTAGGACTCTTGGCAGGTAATTACTCTTTAAAAATATATAATTTAAGATCAGGTATCATTATACGAGAAGCAAATTACCATTGGACAATATTCATAGTATAGAGCCCAGTGCTTATAGGGAAAAAGAAAAATATTTTGTTTCATATGGTAGCCTCCTTTATTGTTGTGGCAGTATGACCTAACATTTCCAGTTATTCGCCTTTTGAAGAAAACTGACCACGGCATACTTTTTTAAAGTGTCTCAATTTGTACTGCATTATATACCTGTAGGCATTTAGGCAAACATATTGGATATATCAATAACTGCTTATCAGAAGATTGTGGAGGAAATCAAGAAAAAATTAGTTTGTTGTAATATAGCAGTTGTACATGTACATGTATTCTTCAATTTCACAGTAACAAATATCTCTTTGTTCTAATATTAATATCACACATACATGTAGCTGCAAATTAAAATGGTGGCTTGGTTGCCATACATCTTCTTGTTGACTTATTGACTGGTACACCAAACTTAAGTTTCACATCATGGAATAGAACTTCAGGGATTACTGACTTACTGGCTTTTACATGACGATTGGACTTTAAGATATAATTGATATTTCAAGAAATATTCCTACCTCTCCTTGCTGACTGATGATTGGTACACCATAGTTGAGTTTCACATCATGGAATAATACTTCTAGGAAGACGTTAGCAACCCCAATGAGGCTGTGATTTTCTTGGGATTCGTAGAATGGATCCTCATCCTAAAATAGTCAGAAAAATTACACCAAAAAAAGAGATGATTTAAAGTTATTTTTATGATGGAAAATAGTCTGTTTTATGAAGGGTTTCCATGCTGAAATAACAAAAGAGAGCTTGACTAACAGTGTTCTGGTATAAAAGCTGCAAATTGAAACAATACAGAAGCTTCACTGTACATGTACATATATATGTGATAATGTGCATTTATGGCATTTGGTATAGTCAATTAAAGGAATGTTCACATTTACAAGTCCTATAACTTCAGACCTCAGCATGGGAACATGAAGCATACATGTACATGTTGGAAAATGTTGCGACCCCTAACCTAGCATCATGTAAGCAGGCATGGGTCACGTCGATCTGTGCTAACATGTGACTGTAGGATGATGGTGTGTGAGAACAAGAACAAGAGTACAGGCACGTGTAAAACTTGGAAAGCATATACGGTAAACAATATATATTGTACATCACAACAAATGTCCAAATGGAGGCACCAAATGTTCAACAAATCATGGGATATACATGTAGTAAGCCTCATTGAAGATATGTGGACATGGTAAACTCAAAACTGCTTTGATAAAATGACATGTTAATGAATGGCAACACTTAATTTAGAAGTTAAAAGAAAAAAAAAAACTTAAATGGCCCTTGCATACTCACTGATTTCAGTATTACACGATCCAGAAATACTAGTATGAATATGAAGAGCATTATAATACACTTATCTCATTTAATTTAACTGAGGACTTTTTCTATCATTTCACTAATGCCTTAGCAAGGCTTAAATGTAAATGTAAAACTTGGAAAGCAAGACGTGCAATAGAACATACATTACAACCAAATGTCACAATGGTTTACCTGGGCCCCGTCTTACAAAGAGTTGATATGAAGCGATTGATATCAATCGCAACTAAGTCTATACAACTAAGAGATACATGTAGGAGACTACAAACTTGCGATTGATTGGAGGACTTGCGAGTGATTTGGATCGATCGCAAGTCCTTGTAAGACGGGGCCCTGGTGTTCATGGATCACACACAAAATTAATACACATTCTACGTAGGCTACACACTTACTCCATACCATATATAAAAGTTGAAGAGGTCTTTTGAAGACTACATAAGGGCAAAAATCATTAGAGTTCAACCACTTTTTTTGAAAACCCATGTGACGTATTTTTGAGTGTCCAAATCCATTTCAGTAAAAGCAAGATTCCCTCAACAACCAACTTGTTTTATTCCCTCTCTTGTGCAAAATATTTTTTTTTTAAAGTAAGAAAGAAGAAATCCAGTGAATCAAGGTGCTTTACTGTCATCTTAATATCCATTCACTTTCATTTACTTTGGTAATCAACAATCTGCAGAAAATATTATTCCAGTTGAAATTGCTCTTTTGAAGTTGTTTCAAAATCAATAAAATGAACCACACCGCATATATAATTTACTGTGACATTTTCTAAATTTGTTAAAAGTTGCCCAAGAGTTCATAAAGTCAATATGAGTAATAAAAACAAGTTAGATCTGTAAAAAGAGTAAGAAAGGGATACATTTGCAGTCAGCCCACTTCCAATCCTCTTCCTTTGCTAAAGGAAATTAAAGTACATGCCACTCACAGGGTACACTGTACATTAGTACAGTTGTACAGTATTCATAACATTGTACATGTATAACATAAGGAAAACCATCAAGAAATGCAATTGAGTTGATTGTCAACAAGACAGACAGACATAAAGGAAACTGAAAAGCAGATGAGTGGGACTACGACAGGGCAGGTGCATGCATCTACAGGATGGGTGCAGGTGACACAGCAACACTAGGGGTCAAATGAGAGGTCAAATATAAAGGTCAAAGGTCACCTCTGATGCTGGAGAGGGGGTCTGAGCATTGCTTGGAACAGGAACGGTCAAATTCTGGTCCTTTTGAGGAAAGCCATGGGTAAGAAATGTAGAAAATTAAATGAATTAGATATCAGAAATAAAGTATGATTGTTAATTGAAACAAACAGATGAGCAATGGTAGAGAAATTGGGTGAGCGTCATTCTAATCTGTTTATCACTCAGGTATGAAATATTCTTCAAATTCATTCATAATAATTTACTATGAAAATGCATGCAAAAATGGGACTGCATATTCTAGAGATCTACATATATGTGATCGACCGAATTTCGCATGTTTGTTTGCTGATTACTCACCTTTCAAACATCTTTTCCTAATGGTAAATTTATTCAGGTGTTTGCTTATTTCAATCCAGAATAGGGAAAATCTTAGTTTAGATTCTGGAAGAATATACATTATGTTATTACCAGGACAAAAAAGACTACATTAGAATACAAAATTGAATTGCCATAAAAATAGAATGTAAACAAATGAAGTAAACAACAACAAGTATCTCCTATGCACTAAAGAAATACAATAAGAAAATTTATATCCAGTTTAGCAATAAAAAAATGTTGCATTGTAAAGAATTTCAAAACAATATAAACAGTACATGGAAATAGTGCATTCCACACAATGCAGAGTTAAGTAATTTGATTCACACACATGCATGGAAGGCTATTGATTCTCAAGAGATCTATACAAACTTATCAAACAGAGCTCGAACCTAACAGGTGCCTGATATTAGTGGGTTCCCCTGTTCTAAACTTCAGGCCCCAATATTTTATAAGTTGGCTGGGGGGGGGGGGGGGGGGTACGTGTGTAAACAGCCCTTAAAAATATCCATGCGGACTGTCTGAAAAGAAATTTAGTGCTATAGCTATTCATTACGCTACTGGTAATAGGTTAAAACATGTATATACATGTAATTAGAGAAAGACATTGGCAGCTACATTTACATGTATAATGTGCTTAAAGATATCAAAATGAAAGGAAGAAAAATACAAGATTAATATTAAAGAATATATCAGCATTTTTACCTAATCTACATAAAGAAAAATGGTTTTACAAAGATTTACATGCACGCTTCATTGTTATGAAGTGAAAACAAATCCTGTCATCTACATGTTGGTATAAACACACATACTGTACAGCTATTAATAAATGACTACATGATTTTGACTAGTACACCTTGTGCATGAACAGAATAAATACAAGTCAGCAAACATCACAATATCTATAAATGTTTCTTTAGATTTCATGCCCATGGTTGTCTACTTACAGACATGTGCACATTACATTTGACTGTATTCATGAAAGTGTCCATGTTCAATTTAAAATCTCTACTAAAGTAGTCGGTAGTTCGTTAATTTAGGGAGAGCCACATGTTAATCTCTTCATCCCATAAATTAATCTTAATTCTGTAACTTCATGAAGAAACAATTATGAAATTGATTTATCCTTTCCATTTCGCGACTGGATTCATTTGGTTTACAGGAAGAAATAATATGTATGCAATAAATAGCATGACAAGTGGAACTCCATAATCAGTGGACTGTGTTAAACCAGGTTTATTAAACTTAGTACATCTTTAAAAGACTATAAGCCATCCTCTGCAAAGTGACAATCGAAACATTCAATGCCTAGAAACCTTTCAGAAACATGGTAAAAAGCTGTTATTTTATACTCAGAGTTACTAATGCCATTATGCTGTTAAATGCTGGAGAAAGATTTGTGTATTATATTTTGTACAGCGCCTTGAGTAAGATATTAGATAAGTGTGCTTCATAAGCATTTATTGTTATTATTATTATAATTTACAGCTTCAATATGAGAACCTCTTCATATTCTTTCAGTCAATTTGAAATAAACTGAGTCACGAGTATATACACTTGTACATTATCCTCTCCAAACGTCCTGCTTTACTGCCCTGAGCAAATGTTGCAGGAGCAAATGTCGGATCACAAGGCTATATACATGTAGGCATTTTGTTGAATAGCAATAAGTGTTCTTTTTTTTAATTCAAAGAAATGAAGCAGTTTCATACAATCACAATCATGCAAAGTGACATTACAACACCATCATCAAAGGTAAACATACTGTATAAACTTAAGATCATGGAATAGTTAACATGATTCTTCAATATTTAATATTGATTACTTCACTATTGTACTTTTCTCTATCTATGCTCTTCAATTATAACACTTTTCCTATTCTACCTAATTGTCTCCTTCAATGTATTCCTCCATTTTTGACCTCTTCTTTTTCCCTGGCCCAATATCGTTTGTTTCCCTCTCCTTTTAAATCTCCTTGATATCCTTCACTCAAAGTTTCTATTCCTTCTCATTCTCTACAAAAGTTTTTTCAAGCTTTTCTCTTCATATCTGATATGAAATAATCTGCACTGCTCTTCCATGTAATCTGCTGCATTTCTAAACCCTCAGACATTTCCCAAAATCAATAATGACTTAACTCTCTAGTCTCTACAAATGTATGATACAGTGTACACAGGCAACATAACATGCAGACTAGACACGGATGTAAGACTGGATTTCAAACCTTGAACAGTGGTAATGTCAATGGTAGAAGAGACATTGGAGATGCAAGTGAGTCCTACATGTAGCCAACGAAGAGCCAGCAGGGGCAAGTAAAACAAAAGTCATGAAGACATATTTATTACTCTCTAGTCTCTAAATAAAATTGTTAAACTGTTTCTCAAAGTGAGAGATATATTTTTCATGCTTAGCCTTAACGTGAAATTCTTTAAAAAAATACATACAAGTGTATTCTGAATAATGACAGCTCCATTTATAAATACTAAAGTACGTACATGTATAAATTCACCCTTTTAGTGATGTACTGCAGGTTATCATTTTATAGAGGATGCTAAATACATTTGAATCCATATGTAGATATTTAGCTGCACCACTTTGCATGATAGATGTAGGAAAAAGACTAATCACTCAAATACATGAAGAGTTTTATGAGTATCTTGATGCATCTTAAGGATGCTTGGTTAAAATATGCCCTTCTAACTTTAATTTATTAATCTATAGGATTTGACAAAAATAGCCCCAAAAAAGATTAATAAATTAATCAAAAGTGCCCATCTTTATCTCATACAATTACATGTACATGTGTCTGACTAGGATATATAATCTATGATGGGAAAAGGAAGAGTAAGAGATGGAAAGTGTACCTGTGACTCAAAGAAGGAGAGCTTGCGAAGTGATTCAGATTCTTCATCCTTTTGTGTAGCAGGAATACATAAATAGAATCAATATATTATATCAAGTCTGTTTTTCACAAATAAGAGTGAATCTGTACTTAAATGTACACTGTACATGTGTACATTTCAAAACCAAGGGTTAAATGTACATGTATACCCAAGTCACACCACTAAATCGACCCTAAACTTGCTTATAATTCACAAAATATTTTTAATATTTTTTTTTCTTTTCCCTCCTGTCTTTGTCGATCTGTTGTTTCTCTTCTTGATGTGACTGGGGCATTACTATTCAGTGACGTAAAGCACAGGTCAGATTTTATTCAAAAATATGAATATTGAAAGGTAGTCCATCCTTTTTTTTATCCCAATAAATGTAGATGTAACATGTAGGAATGAGACATTGGACACATACATGTATACCCCCCCCCATCTAAAAAAAAAGGGGGGGGGGGGTGGGGGAGTCAAGATATTGCCAATTTAAAGCTATTCTTGTCCATCTCATGTAAAAAGCAGTCCTAAAGTTTTTGCTCTCACAATACAAATGTATAGCAAAACAGCAACATGTTTATTTTCCTAATATAAAAGAAATTAAAAGAAAAAAAGAAAAAAATGCGAACTACACCTTTCAATAAATATGTTGAAATTCATAAATATCTTCAAAGCACATAAAGAAATCCATATTCAGGGCCAGATTATTATCATCCATACATGTCTCACCTTCAGAGGAATGCCTTTGTCTTTCCTATCGTTGTACATGTCACGCATATCAATGATCTTATTCTCTAGCTTCTCCACAGACCAGATCTGTGTCCCTCTGTCCTTACGCTTCACCTGAATGGCCGGTTCACTCACTATGGCTCCTCTCTGACCAATCAAATCAAAGGTTAGACAGATATAAGTCATCTATTCATCATAATGGGGATGCTTGTTTAAAAAAAAAAATTGCAAAGGTAAAAATACTTCTATTCTAAATTATATTTACATTTTCCAATACAGATTTACCATAAATGAAATTTCATTTATCATGCTCAGCACTAACACTGCTTTCAATTTATTCCATAAAAAGAATAGCATTTTATGTAACATCCATCCATCATAATAATAGAAGTGTTAAAAAAGAGAATTTTTATATACCGATTTTATCATTTCTGGGAAATTTTGTGTATCTTTGTTGGGACTAAATTCATTTACGAACTAATCTTCTGCACTGCATCGTCTTGTTTGTCAGATTCATGTAGATTTGCATTCAATAAAGCCACATGTATAGGGCATACATTTTTGGAACAAAAAATAAGATCAGGGCCAAAGGAATCAAATTTATGCTTCTTTGCCTTTCCTACGTTTTTGATTATTCAGTGAGTTGATGACACATTATGCAAACTTATTTTTTCCTATTCTTGTATTAGAACAGATATTTCCAGAAGATGCTTTCTTCAGTGATCTTATCCAAAAGACATTTTCATTCAAACTGCAAAAACAATTACTTTCTACAGCATCAATGAATGAAGGTGTAGAAGCAAGTGATGGGAGAGCTACCTTTCTATTTGGAGTAAGGTTACAGACAGGTATCTGTAGTGTGACTCTGAACTCGGTCTGTTTACCCATTTCCTCCCCCAGGAAGTTGGCCTCTCTGATCAGGGCGTTTGCTTTGACAACGTCTTCTCTCAGCTTGGCGAGACTCTGTCTGAACATATCGTCCCTAAGGTTAAAAAGCCATTTAGAGTTCATCAATTGACTTACCAACGACAAGTTCATACACGGTTCATTTAATTAGACATTACAGTGGATTCAAAACCTTGCTATGAGCTCCAATGCTTTTTTTATGGAAAGTCTTTAGACAAACAAATAAAATAATAATAAATAAATATTACAAAATTTTTTACACTTGTGGATACCGGTACTTAGAAGAGTCACTAGCTCAATAGGCAACAACCATTAGGAAGTTTAATGCTGGTGCAAAGCAAATTTACACAATTGGGGGCAATGAATGAAGTTGTCAAGTTATCACATCAAGTTAAATACTCATTGCATTTATATCAGAAATACATACCAAATGAATGGGAAAGTCTTTCAAACATTTAATAAAATTTAAGAAAACTCCTTTATTTTGGCGTGAACATGCTAATTACCCATCTTAATGTGAATACATCTTTTATCAACTACACATATGTCCTTGTATACACACATTTCATGACCTAAGATCTATCTCCACTGACCTGTCTTCGCTCCACTCCTCATAAGGCTCCACCCCTAGCGACGACCTTATCCCTAACGACGACCCATCCCCACTCTGGCTCTGGGTTCCTTCATCTTCTATCCTCCTGTCCTCCTGTCTGCTGTTGGGTTGGTGGTGACCTGAGGAGTTCTTGGGAACCAGCTGTTGCTTCAGTGCGGCCAGCTCCTGCTCGTACGCCTCCCGCTGCTTGAAAAGGGCGCCATCTTTGTCCTTCTGGTGCTGGACTTCTATGAGCTTCATGGCAGCTTGTACAGGGTCTGAGGAAAGAGGACATATCAATGGTTCAGTGACACAAAGACAAAAAGTTCAGAAAAATGTGGGCTTTCCAGGAAACACAAAGACATAACTCCACCCAACACCCCATTGAAGTCAATGGCTAGTGAAACATAGACTTAACTTCTTAAGGCCCAAGTGCTCACTGACACATAAACCACTTTTTAAAGAAGTTGCTCAAACACAATCATTTCCATCTGTGCCAAAACTTT
Organism: Strongylocentrotus pallidus; assembly: GCA_030265145.1. Classification (NCBI taxonomy): domain Eukaryota; kingdom Metazoa; phylum Echinodermata; class Echinoidea; order Camarodonta; family Strongylocentrotidae; genus Strongylocentrotus; species Strongylocentrotus pallidus. The sequence continues at coordinate 20,391,612 of JARBES010000131.1, read as the reverse complement.
GAATAGGAGTGTTTGATTTTTATATATAGAGAGAAAGCTGTAAAAACAAATTTGTTTTATAGGCAATGATTGAAAAATTGAAAATAATATAAATCAACTACTTGCCATCAAAATATACAAGTTAGTATTTTTTCTGTCAATTATCAATCAAGTTGATAAACAGAAGTCAACTTTTACCTGGTCACACTTCATTTAATGAATTTCATACAGCCCAATATAACACAATTAATCAATGGTTAAAGATGTACAAATGTAAAATTTATGACTTATACTTTCATCAAATCATAGTTCAATAGAAATGATCCATATAGTTTTTAATGAAAGTATTTCATTTTGCAATTGTAGACTAGCAGTTGGCACTTGACAAGACATGCATTTACTATTTTATTTCTGTTTAATGTGCCGCTTACCATTGTGCAGTTCTTGCATCATGACTTCATTCTGTGCGTAATCAAAGTCAAAGCTTTCTGTCACTGGCTGGGCCACAGGCTCAGGGGTTGTGGTTCCACTTGATCCTAGAAAGAAAAAACAATTCAAAATTCAAAATAATAATAATAATTATTATTATGAAGTATTTGGCATGACCTGTGCCTGGCTTCTTTTGCTCTTGTCATCTATTTAACAATTCATTCACCCTTCAATTACTCGTCAGTCTATTAATCACCAATCAATAGATCCATTTGTATAATTGACCCATCCATACATCCATTTACTATCCACTACTTTATTCATACCTCACCACATCGATCTTTTCATCTTTCTATCAATCCATCCATCCATCTTTCCATTGATCTATTCATACGTTCATAATCTATTCATTGCTCCCACCCTCTCCATCAAATCATTTATCCATCTCTTCATCTTTCTATTAATCCATCCATTCATCCATCTTTCCATCGATCTATTCATACGTTCATAATCTATTCATTGCTCCCACCCTCTCTCCATCGAATCATCCATCCATCCATCAGTTCTTCCCTCCACCATCCCCTCTAGCCTCCATCTATCTTACCATCCAACCATTTACCTCTTTATCCATCCATCCATCCATTTATATATTCATCTATCCATCTAATGCACACACCATCACATATAAACCATAATTTCTTACCAACTCCAGGAGCTCTTGGACAGTTTATCCTGAAGAAATGATAGTTGCCTAGAAGTATCCTGTCTCCATGCCTCAATGATGTCTTACTTGTCACAGCACTTCCATTGACATATACCCTAACAAAAACAATGAAAACATTATAATCTCCCTCTCTACTTACTTTATAAGGAGGTAGCCACATTCTTTCCATGTATAACACATAGATAACATGAATTGTAATTCATGATTTATAAAATTGTCCATACTAGCCTTGCTAGCTTGAAGAGAACAACAGTACTTAAGAAAGTAATTAACAGAGATTTCAAAATTCATCAGATTAAAGGACATTTAAATCCTTTAAATATAATAAACAATGTCAACACAAATTTTTCATTTTAAGCTAATTGTTTATAACATTTTGCTATTACTCACAATAGACTTTACATGAAAATTGCGCAATGAAACTCTCGGCTTAACACTACACCTCCCCCACTATATTAATGAACCTATTCAAAATTGGATTGATCGAAACACATCTGGGCCCCATCTTACAAAGAGTTGCGATCGATCCAAATCAATAGCAAGTCCTCCAATCAATTGCAAGTTTGCAGTCTCCTATTTCTTATGTAATTGCGATTGATATAAATTGCAAATAAGTTGCGATTGATATCAACTGTAAGACAGGGTCATGAACTACTTTTGTGAAGCTCCTTAAAACTGAGGTCATGACTTGAGAAGTATGTAACAAACTACCTTTCCTGTAATGAACATCCCTTCCTGTAATAAACAACATCCATCCCTCATCCCACATTCCAAATCAATAAGATTGTAAATTACACCCCCACACCTGTCATTCATATTGTCAATTTCACTCCTATATTTTTAATTAAAATTCCAATGTTCAGATTGCTTGTTAATATCCATCAATCATAGTATATTACAAGATTGAATTTATCCCATAAAACCTATCAAAAAATGTCCAGTCTTTTTTTCTTCTTCAAGGTTATTTGAAACTGCAACACAAATCTGTGTAAATTGGTTATACATGTATTTTGTTTTCTCTTGTAATTTTCATTGCTGTATACCAACTACAGTGTATATAAACCATGATCTGATTTCAAAATTCATCAAACGTGTTAAAAATGTATACAGTTTTTCAGAATTTGAATAAAGAAAAAGATGATAATTTTTTTGATATTTGTGAATGAAAACAACAAAATATATATACTGAAGTTACCACAGTAACAAAAAGTTGGATAAACTGAAGAAAAAACTGATACACTAAATTAAAATCTCTGACTCCTTGAATGAAACAATGATACACTCTATCAAACATTAAAATAGATGACATGAAACTAGATTGCAGTGCAAGACAGCTTTTTAAGATAGCAGAAAATCTTTGAATGAAATTATTCTTACTTTGCATTTTCACATGGCGAGATGTAGACATCTATGTCATTCTCTACATCAATGGTACAATGTCTAGGCATGATACCAAGTCCATTTAGCTGGATATCTGTTTGTGTCTCCTCGTCAGCCCTCCCAGCTACATTGTGATCCTACATAAAGACAAAGAAAAGTAAGAAAGAAAAAATAAACAAAAAAAAAATCAAATAATAATCAAGTTTTGCGCAATAATTGCCACTCACTTGTAACAGGTACAAGACATGTAGGCCTACATTATGATCCTCCATTGAAAATATGACAAATAAAGTAAAATCTTTGAATTATTAAAAAAAATGACCCTTTACAGCTCCATTTATGTACGTTATAATCCAAAATATGACAAAGAAAGTTGAAAATCTAAAAAAAATATTAAAAAAAATTAAAAAAATACCCTCCACTTTTAGAATTCCCAGCATTGTTTGGGCCATTGTCTGATTGCACTTTTAATATTGTAGAGCAGCATGAAACTCCACACATACAGAACAAAATACTTTATTGGAGATTAGTCCAGTTCCTTTAAAGCCTCACGGCACTACTTCTAGCTACTTGCGTCCTCTATATAGCAAACAATGCCTAATCGGTGACCATTGGTCCCCCATGGTCTCCTTTTTCTTATGTTAATTGAGAGCTGATTTGATGAGATAACCACCTGTCAGTGACCTTGCAGGGAGGTCTAATCCCTCCTGGCTAAACTAGTGCAGACAGGCTTAAGATCCTGATTAGATCACGGATGCAAAAAGCGTGAAGATCTGCAGTTCTTACCTTGAGGTAGTAGACAAGCAGCTCATTGAGTGAAGGGTCAGCGTTGAGATTGACCAGGAAACATTTATTCCTCTCTACTTTGATCCCTGATGTCTGCACTGAGATACCCATCTGTTCTAGAGCAGCTTGCCTCTCCTAAAATCAAACACATATTTACATATTAGCACCTGACAATTGTCATTATATGTACATGCATTGTACCCATGTTAAATTGCCAACAAAATGATGGTTTCAGACAGACTAATATAACTTTCCATGGTATTACAGTGTTTTCAATCAGAATCAAATACATTTTTGCTCATCAGAACTTGATAATTTCATTACACAGATTGTAGCCATTTAGTGACAGTACCAAATGAAAAATTGCCAAGATTTTCGCACAGTATCTGACAGATAGAAATAATTTTCCATAGTAATACAATGTTTTTAATCGGAATCAAAGTGCTTAACTAGAAACACCCACAGATATAAATGTAATCAAGAGAAATAGGGTTACTATTAAAAAAAATCAGGGCACCATTTCACAAAACTTGTCATCAGTGACAAATGACAGTTTTTGTTACAAGCTAGTGAAATCCCTGCTTCTGATTGGACAGTAGCAGATTTGTCACTGATTTTTGCATTTGTCATTGAAAAGAGGCTTTGTGAAACGGGTCCCAGATCTTCCCCAAGGAGGAAAGTTATCTAATGTCCTCCGAAAGCAACCTGAATGCATTTTGATATCAAGTCAGCTATGTAATACCGACGAATGGCTTAATGTCCAAAGACTCTTACTTCTCTTTTTGTTTGGGGAGGGGCTGCATTTGAGATTTGTACATGCATTCATTTGGAATTTTACCACATCCCAGGAGAACAAACTGTAACTCATTGTGTTGAAAAAAAACACTCAAAGTTAAATACTTTATATCGCACTACTGAAGGAGGTCATGAGCTTACTTTGTGTATTCTTTCTGTGTTGACAAGTTTCTCCTCCCAACTCAGAGACATCTCTTTCATAAGCATCTCTGATTCCTCTAGTCTATCCTTCAGACTATCTGCTTTCATACTCTAAGAAATAACAGATAGAGAAAGCAATTTTGAAATAGAATTGTTATGAAATACTAAGAAAATATTTACTGGTAGTTTAAAGATCAAACTCTGAGAAATAAAAGATAGGAAATTTTTTTTTTTTAATAGAATTGTTATGAAATACTAAGGAAATAATGTAAAGATCAATCTCTAAGAAATAAAATATAGAGAAACAATTTCAAAATAGGACTGTTATGAAATACTAAGGAAATAATATAAAGATCAAACTGTATACAGAGTGTGCAATACCATGTAAAATAGTACAAACAGATCATAATAATTTTCAGCCTTTAGATGATGCAGTATTTTATGTAAATGAATAACATTTTATGAAGATATTCTGTAGATCACTGACACAAATCTCTGTTCAGAACTGTCACGATTTACATAGAACAGTATGAAAAAGACTCTTGTCTAGCAAGGCAGAAACTTCCAAAGATCATGAAGAATAGAACCAAATGGAGAAGAAAAAAATTGTAAAATCAGTGCAAGTAAACTCCACCTAGAAGTAGTAGTAGTAGAGAATGTTAGAATATCTACAATCTTGGAGAAACTTCTAGTTAAGCAACGTAAGAAGCAAACAAGAAATCTTACCTCTGCCTCTTTCAGTTGTTTCTTCAGCATGTCTACCTCTTCCCTGAGTTCTCGGATGATCTGTGAAAAAGAATTAAATAATATTCTCAATCAGAAGAGGGACATGATGGGAAATCACCAAAGTTTGTAAACAATTGTCACATATGAACTTTCAAGAGATTAAACTTTGACCAACAAATTGCTTTCCATTTCAAAATTGGGCTCATCATATCTTCGATCCGGAACAAAATATACATGAATTTGGAATAAAAATGTAGGCATATTTTAAAGCAAACACAAACACTTCAATGATAGTTCTTGGGTGGGATTTGCAGCCATGGCATGGAAAAGTTCAAATGACATGAGCAGGATAAAGATACTATATGAAAATCTGTTAACATACATGTAGATACATGTATATGCGTAAAACATTTGTCCAGGAACCCATCTGCTCATCCGCTCAAAAAATAGGGTTTCTCTTGGAAACATTTCTTCAAATTTCCTCTGTAAAAACAAATCAATTTTAATTGACATAAAAGCATTAAAGCTTCTAAAAGCATTACCTTTGCATTTGGATCTTCATTGATAACAGCATGGTTGACGATTCTCTTTGCTCTGTCTGCATACCGTAACGTTGATAATGATTCCTCGTAGTTATCAGCTGCAGGGCTCACTGTTGCAATCATGACTGTTTTACTGTTTCCTCCCAGGCATTCCTGCATTGAAAATACATATAGAGTTCAGTATTTATTGTTGAAAACCTTGAAAAATATGACCAGATTGTATGGTAAATACACGGATAGTGTAAAAAGAAATGAAAAGAAAGGAAATGATTTTAATATCATGACCTTTCCTGCAACAAAAATACATTTAAACTTTAATTTTGTGTGGTTCAAACTTCGAAATATAGTGAACACTGTTTGATTAATATACAAGTGGTACATATTGAAAAGAAATGATTTTAATTTTTCATATGTTCAATGCATACTGTACTTTGTACTTGGAATGCTGATGTTATATCTACAAATGTTGTATGTTCACCGGGTTCTAACAAAAAAAAAAAAAATCAATTTCTAAATCCTCTTATTCTGAATATTTCTTCACCTGCTGTTTTGAAACACAGTTTCTAGGGGACACAGACCACTTGACTTTCAGTAACCAAATCCTATAATATTATACTAGTAACCCATAATCTAGGCTATGGAGCCATGTTAACACTGCACCTCTTTTAAAGCTATAGGGTGTTCCACAAAACCGTCAAGTCAAGTACATTTACAAGTTCCCTGACAACCCATTGAAATATGTGTTTAAAATTCAACATGTGTTCCAATGGGACGTTGGTGAACGTGTACTTATGACGGTTACATGAAACAAAGTTCAAGTCTTTGACTTTTCTTCCCAAACAGCTCACACCCAACATACATGAAGGTGCTACTGCCACCCATTAAATCACCCATAATATATATATATCAAATACCTTTAGGAGCCATGTTAGTACTGAATCTCTGTAAGGCACAAAATTATTCTTCTTCTTCCCCGACGATTGGTCTGCTAGATGAGAGATGACTAGGCCTAGCGTTGTTAAAGATCTGTAAAGTAATGTGATATTGATATAAACATGTTGTGGATGAATATAGCATACATGTAATATACATGTACTAATTATAACATTACATATTTGTCAACATTCATTTGCAAAGTCCTGAATGACTATGTGAGACATTTAAATTTACCTCCATAATTACAGAACATACATTTTCGTGACCCATAGGTTTTGGCACGGTTCTTGACATAATATCGTCTCAGCAACACACTGGCAAAAATGAATTGGCTGCAATGCATGCATGAACATTGAAAATACACATGTATCGTATAAATGGTTAAAATGGAAGGGACATGATAATTCTTTTTTCAAGAAGAAAGAAACTTTGATCTCTCTTTTCAGGAGGTGTAGCAGATATCTTCTTCTATACATGTATTAATGTCTTACTTGTATTTTCAAACTTAAAAGGATCTCAGAGATGTCTTTTGCTTTGACAAAGCTCTCCATTTTGTTTAGTAAAGTATGAAATATATTTTTGGTTAAGGCTCATCATAACTGCTCATGTTACAATAAAAACATTATGCAATTTGAGATGGATGACCAACTTACTTATTGATGTTACTGCCTTCTCGTAACCTTTCACCCGATGACCCTGTCTTGTGCACCCTTTCACTTCCTGCCAGGTCAACCAAGCTGATTTTGCTCACTTTTTCACCAGATACCTAAGGATGCAAATAAAAGAATAAAACTAATTAATTGATAATACAATGATGCAAGAAATACAAGAATGTAGAGAAAAGGAGTAATACCTTTCACAAAAATTCAACAATACAAGGAAGAAAAAGACAATGACAGTTGAACAAAAAGAATTGAAAAATCAACTAATAACAAAAGAAAATGATCACAATTTTCGTAACAAGTGAAAGCTATACAAAATAAGTTTGTTAATGGCTGCCGGTCGTATGTAAAAAGGAGAACAATTATTTTAGAAGTTAGGATCATGTTCCGAAAAACAGTCTTTATAAAAAGACAAGCAGCACAAAAATGAAGAAAAAAGAAGAAGAAGTGAATAAGAAAAAGAAAAGCACTTGGGTGAATATGCACATACATGTACATGTACATGTACAAGGGAATGTTCATTTTTCTCATGGGTGTTGTTATTGTCTTTTGGCTATGCAACCATCTCACTGATGCAAGACAGTGCTAACAGAATACCTCGGAGGGGATCATTAAGGTGCAGTATGATTTTTTTAAAGGATATGAGGGCATTCCTAGCAGGAGCAAACATGGGAAAGATAAATAATGATTTTAATGAAAACATGCTTCTATCCGGCAGTTCTCCATTCAGAAGGGTTTCAATCAAAAGTTGATGAGATGGTAAAGGGTACATACAAAAACATCAAAGAGACCCCAACGAGAACAGAGAGAAAAAGGCAGAATTCAGGAGGAGAGTACAGAAAGGAGCAAGAAGGAACAAACCACAAGGACAAAAAGGAACCCCCAAAAAGGAGAAAACAAAAATAATTCCTTAAGTTACAACAACAAAAAAGCAAGAAGAGTTTAAAAATAAAGAATTAAAATAAACAATAGAAGCCAAGTTCATATATACATGTAAAAAGATAGACACAAAAGAAGAGAGTAGGAAATAAGACAAATGATAGGGAGAGGGATAGAGAGGGAGAGAGGGGAGGAGAAAAGAGAAATAGAGATGAGAAAAGAGAGAGAGGAAGATAGGTTTTAGGGGGAGGGGAGACAGAAAAAGGAGGAAGGGAAAGAGAAATTAGAGGGGGGGGGCAGAGAAAAGAGGGGGAGACACAAGAGGGAGGCAAGGAGAAGAGAGGGAAAGAGGGGGAAGTGGGGTGGGGCTGGGATAGAGAGACTGAGAGATTGAGATTGAGATTGAGAGAGAGAGAGAGAGAGAGAGAGAGAGAGAGAGAGAGAGAAAGATAGACAGACAGACATAAAGAAACAGAGAGAGGCAGAGAGAGACCAAAGTGCATGAGCATAGTGTGATAGTTGAAAGAAGGCTTACCACTCGTATGGTATTGTTAGCTTCCTGACGATGATGATGTGAATGAAGATGAAATTGGTGTTTGGTAGAAAGACAAAGAGACCACAAGAACAGACAAACATGAACAAAAGGAAAGGCAAGGACGAACATATTATCTGCTTGCACACTGATGCAAAACACTTCAAGACGTGCTTCAAATACCATTTCAATAACTTTCATTAAACTCAAGCACATGTTGTGATAAATGTTCAAATGTTTCAAGGAATTATAAATGCACTTGTTTATGATTAGTACTTTTGTTGGCACAGTTGTGACTGTGTTTTCCATTATATTCATCAAGATAAAAAACACTTGAGTTACGAAATACACTTGAAGATTGCATTCTATTTGGTTCAATAAAGCAGTTTCTGATTAAATATCTTTCCACTTTTGGTTGATAAAAGAAACATCACAGAAGGTGTTACAGTATTTATTCAAAAATTTTCTGAATTTGAGTTTAAAAAGTAAATGATGTATGTAAATGTAACTTTACAAGGATTTCATGAACAATTGCATTTATATTGTCCACATTAGTGAGCATGTTATTTTTTAAATCTTAATACAAGCCTGTAAGGAAAACCTTCAGCCATTTCTTATTCTCTCTGTTGCTAAAACAGGTATCTCAAAGGTTAAGACATTGCTGGGTTTATATATTCCAGAAAGGATTTTCTGACGTGGCAAAAAATCCCTTCAGGAAAAAATATTGGCTTTCAACATTGGTCAGGGGCCTATAGAAATTCCAGTAACAGTTATTGAGGAGGGCTTTGAGGGCTTAAATTAATTTAAGTGAGTCACATGTAGACTAAAACCATTTTTTCAATTCTCATAGTGTCAGCAGCATGTGTCCACACTATTAAGTATGACAATTTTACCAGGAAGTTTGAAACTTCCTAACCTTTAGCAGGAAAGTTTGCAGGAAGTTTACTAGCTTCCAAATTTTTAAAGAATATTTTCTTTTTCTGTCTACATTTCCTGAAGGAAACATTTGTGAAAGCTTCTCCTGATGGGACTGTGCCTTGCAAGTATCTGATATATTATAAATATGTCCTCGAGTAAGGTATTTAATCTACATGGCTCCTTTCCACCCAGGGTGGTGTTTCATAGTTACGCATGACTTTACAAATTACTTGAATATGAAGAGCTGAATGGGATTCTCAAATGCTTTTAATTGCATAAGCTAAAGCAGTTTAAATATGCAGATGTAGATTAACCTTACCTTATCAATGTACTGTCACACTTTGTTAAAATGTCAGGACAAACTTTGGGCATCCCATTTGGCTCTTCATATTCAAATCATTCGTAAAGTCATTCGTAACTTTACGAACAGCTTTATCAAACATCCCGCTGGTGTTACATGGGTGCCCAGGAGGATGCAAAGTCAACACGATTTTATCAGAATGTGTACAGTGTGTGCACATAAAAAGGCTGCAATATGCTCCCCAGTGAAGTGGGGAGTTATTATCATTGTTTAGCGTTTGTTTTTTCCACATTGTGGGGGTGGATGTTTCATTTCCCTAATGGCCCATTCTCCTAGTCTTCCTGTCTTCAGCATCCGCCTAGGTGATGTTCTTCTCACGGAAAGTACAGAATCGTAACTGAATCAACTGACGAGGTAATAGTGATACTGCAAGTGCTTTGGTCGGAAAACTGGTAATTTTTTTTTTTAAAGAAACAGTTATGTTCATTATTAGTTGTAGAGTAAAGGTACCAAATTATCAGTCAAAATGTCAAAATGGACAAATGTATGACTTACATCTGATTCTACATCTGTGAGTGTCTGTGTAAGGGTGATGTTGAAGACTGCATGTGATCTACTGCTTTCTGAGTTCATGTTGGTGGCTGCAACGGTCCTGGACTTGTTACCTTCTGACATCAAAGCCTCTATGTTCTGGAGAAAGAGCAAAAGAGACGTTAGTGAAGCGGCATGAAAAATCATATAAATATCATGGAAAGGCGTAAAAATGCTTTGTGGCTAGCTGTGTCTCGCATGTGACGTCACAAATCTTGACGCTCTACGGAGGACCGCTGAAGGCAAAAAATGTGGATCTCAAATCAACATTTGTGAGAGATGATTACCGCGGGCCCCAAACATATTTTGAAGAGGGAAGTTGTTATATTTGATCAGTAATGCTTCCCCTTCGCAATAATATGAATTTTGCATCAATTCATAACACTTTTGATTCTTCGGGTGACTACTTTAAAGCTATTTTAGTTACGAGAATGTTATAAAAAGTAAACAGACATTCAAAATAGAACAACAAATTAAATAAAAGAGGGTTGAGAGCCCTAAGAAGAAAAAAAGGGGATGTTCAAAACAACAAAGAAATAAAGAGGCAATATCAGCCCAGGGTATGAGTCCACATAACCAATAATATTTCAGTAATACTTCAAATTCAGATATACGATATATCTGCCTGTAGGACGGCACAAAAATGCGACCCTCATCGAAGCTTTTCTTTCCAAGTAGCTATACTTGGTCTACGCACTTACTCTGGGTTTTCAACGGCGTTGTTTTTCATATTAGCTTGCCCGGCTCATGAACCCACTCCAACAAGTGTGAGACACATATCAGATAACCCTTTCCAATTTAGTCTGCAAATCATGAAACCTGAAGCCTTTTCATTTGATAGTGAGAACTCACAAGGGTGCATGAGAATATCGTAATGGCACGGTTCTTATAAGACATCGTCTGCAGAGATCCAGAAGGGCTTTCATTAAACCACACTTTGCATACTGCATGTGTAACACTATGCTGGCTCTCAAATGAAGATATATAATATACAGTGTAGTAGTTATCATGTCCATGCACATTTCTATGCTTTCTTCTCTTCCCATCTCTCAAAATAATTATTTTTTTCCTCTTTCCAAAGATAGGTTTGGATCATACATGTAGATAATTTAATTATTCAGTTTGTCTCCTCTTTCCATCAGTCTCTCTTGATATCTTCTTCTCTTCCTCCCTAATCCCCTTCCCCCTCTCTTTCCCTCCCTAATCCCCCTCCCCCTCTCACTCTCCCTCTTTGTCCAGAGCTATACATGTTTATCATTCTTCTTTAATACCTAAAGCTTTT
>JARBES010000131.1:19898490-19910423 GCA_030265145.1 Strongylocentrotus pallidus | reverse complement strand
TGAAATGACCTTTGACCTTGACTTTGTGACCTGAAATTCTACTCACATGATTGGGGATACTTGATAACCCTTTAGTCCAAGATTCATTGAATAAAAACATATACTTTCAAAATTATACTAAAAGTTCAAGAACTTAACCTTAGGTTAAGATTTTGATGTTGACGCCGCCGCCGTCGCCCTCGCCGCCCCCGCCGCCGTCACCGGAAAAAGCGGCGCCTATGTCTCGCTTTTTGCTATGCAAACGAGACAAAAATGGAATAAAGAAATAGTTTCTTTTACACTATTCAAAGTTTTTACAACCCTGAGATCTCGACCGGCCGGAACGTTTTTTCTCATACTCCGGAAACATATTCAAAATAACCAACGGGATGATCCCTCAATTGGCAACAACTTAGACATCCCTGCAGGGCCCTTCTCAAACTGTGAATCATTACGATTATACATAGGTGATGTCTCTATTCTAAAGCCATGTATTCTGGAATATGATGCAAGACACTAAGATAGCAATACTCCATGAATTCAAGTTGTATATGCCTTCAGGGATCTTCTCAGAATTTCGATGAGCCTCGTTCACCACTACTGTGAAGGACGCGCGAACAAAAGGTCAAGTAAACGTGACTCATATAGTCTCTGTGCGTGACTTGATTACCTAACTAAATCGAGCTTGTATTTGAAGTAAAATCTTAGTGTGTATTTTCAGGCCCGTCAGAGGGGAGGGAGGGGCAATTGCAACCCCTGTCCCCTCCCCCCTTTTTTTTTATTGCATAACACATGCACGCCAAAAGCTGGTGACACTCTTTGAAAGAACAAAAATATTATCCCCGTTATAATTATTTTAGCTTGTCACAGAGACTTGATGTACATTATATCGCCCTATCATTTTAATTGAGATTTCAGTCAATATAACACAATACATAATATTCCGGAGAATGAAAACGCATCCCCCTTTTTCAAAACTTCTTCTTACTGGCCTAATTTACCTTGTTCTCCTGTCAATGCAGGACATATAAAATGAATGTTCTCTGTCTAAAATAAGTTGAATAAACGTACTATAATGCTACTTCTTTGCCCCTAAAGTCTTTAATGTAGGCCTATCAAGCCCGTACAAGCTTTTTTTAAGGGGGGTTCTTAGGGTTGCCAACTTTGAGCCAGAGGTGAGAGTGAGACATTGCGAGGGAGCGAAGCGACTAAGCCCGAGAACGGTAATGAACACTTTTTTTTCTTCCGAGAGTAAATGATAAAGGGAGGAGAAGTGTGTCAAGGGATGGGTTGTTTCAACTTCTTCTCATGTTGACTTACCCACCTCCATTTCTTTCTTCTTTCTTTCTTTCTTTCTTTCTTTCTTTCTTTCTTTCTTTCTTTCTTCTTTCTTTCTTTCTTTTCAATTTGAAAAAATCGTATTCTCCTTGTGCGCCCTGTAGCTATGCCACTGAGGAAAATTTGAAAATAACTCTCTATTGCTCAGTACATTTATCGACATATATGTCTTCTATGCATATATGGTTAAATAATAAATGGCTTTGAGGGCCCTGCATGCATTTCCGGAGCTGCATTCATGCATGTGGAAGACTAATCGACATAATGAAAGAAAATTACAATCATTATCAGCTAGATGAAAGAAATGGAGAGGGAGAAGGAAAGGCAGAGTCTGAGAGGGTGACGAAAGGGGTTGACGAAATTGAGAAAGATATAAAGATGCTCAGATCTATATAGAGATGAAGAAAGAGAAGTATCGTAAAAGTGAAAGGAGGGAGGGAGAGAACAAATTCATTATCAGCCACACGAACAAAACGAAGAGAGGGGGAGATAGAGAGAGAAAGTGAGAAGACAACAAAAATTATTAAGCCTATTTGAAAAGAGAAAGGGAGAAAATGGGGGAAAATTCGTTTTTAAAAAAGAAGAGAAAAAAACATACACAAAAACAAAAACAAAAATTTACGAACAAACAAAGGAACATAATAATGACTGGAACTAACTAAATTAAATTTAGGAGAGGTACGGAATGAGAGCTAGAACATAACAGGCAAACAAATGCATTTTCTTCCTCACGCTGCTTGTAGCCTTTAGCTCATCTTCGCGATAGGCTACATTGCCCTTTGAAGAAGTTAAAAAAAGGTAAAGAGAATAATACACATTATAGGCCTACTATAGTCGTTGGGTTGTACAATGAGGAAGAGAGCGACAGAGACAGAGCAAGAGAGACAGAGAGAGAGACAGAGAGAGACAGAGCAAGAGAGAGAGAGAGAGGCAGAGCAAGAGAGAGAGAGAGAGAGAGAGGCAGAGCAAGAGAGAGAGAGAGAGAGAAAGGGGAGGGAGGTGGCATGGCAACAATATCAAATCAATACATGGATCCACACAAAGCTTGTTATTATTATAGTGGTATACAGTAGGAACAGATTCAGTGCTATCAACATGATCAATGACTAAAGCCATTCAATAATTAAGCGAGTCCCTTATCAAAAAGTAATTACACCTCTTTCAATAAATAAAGTGAAATGATACTAATTTTGTATCAGTTCAAGCCATTGTTCATTCATATCAGCGGAGTAGAATAGAAACCAATTAATATGACGATGATAATATAGAGGATCGAACTCGCTAGGATAATAGTTATATCAGCCCGATACCAGATGGTCTATTTCATTTGCATGGCAAGATTGAATTGCATTTTGAAATATACATGTAATGTGTATGGCATAATCGTAAAAATAGACCTGCAGTGTACTATGGAAAATCAAGTCTTGCATGACTTTTACGCAGGAAAAAATAATTTCGACTATCAAAAAGCAACCCATAAATATGAACATAATTTATCTAAGAAAAAATGGTAACCAAACAAACAATTCGTTTTGATTAGATCTGGATTATTATATCCATATCATTAACTTCCATCGTATATTTTCAACATTAAGATGTTCAATCATTTCTTATGATACGGGGAGTAAGAGAGAGAGAGGGGGTAGGGGCGAGAGAAGGAGGGAGAGAGAGAAACAGAAAGAGAGAGACACACAGAGAGACAGACAGACAGACAGCAAGACAAAGAGACAGACAGCAAGACAGAGAGAGAGAGGGAGGGAGAGAGAGAGGGGAGGGTTTTAATACGTTTGAGCTTTTCATTACATTTCATGAGGAAAAGGGAAAGAAAGGATAGGGAAGAAAGGGAAGGAAAGGAACGTAAAAGGACAAAAGGAGCACTTTTGCATCCCACCATTCGATGGCCGTGTTCATTCACATTTCATCCACCTAGTAAGATGGGCGTCCCCCCACTCCCCCACCCCTCATCCCAGTAGGCCTACATTGTACAAAATTAATGACACCCGAATATCCATAAATATTTTATACATGGAGACGTCCCACTATAATCATGTGTAATTAGAATAATCACTGCACGCCAATGTAATGGAAGTGCTTCATGTACACCCTTTGTGTGCACTCTTGAGAAGAATACTTCCACCTGCGTATCATAGAATGTGCCGTCTGTAAATATGAATCTATACTGATTACATTACTTTCATGAGCACGTATCCAGTATTCGTCTCGATGGGCTTTTACCATTTTCGTACAAAATGACCTTTATCTGCACATGCGCAGATTGTATTTAAGATTGAGCGCAGTATGATTAGTACATTGACAGAGAAAGTCTTATTTTTCATCAGGTTACAACTCTAGTGTATACTCTACTTGCTCTGAATTTAGGTAATAACAATTTAATCCTTTAATGGACTCCATATAAATAATATATGGCGTGGAAGGATGAAAGCGTCACGATGTGCGTCAAACGTTTGCTGGTGGTATGACGGGCGTGACTTTCTTTCAAAATCACATTTTTGTGTCTTATGTTGACATCAATAAGTTGGCTTCGGAGAACGTCGCCATGTTCCGACATGATTCTGAGGTTGAGATGGAAAATTTTAGGTGGAATTTATTCTGATTTGAATAATTTTGAATTTCTAAAAAAAGAAGAAACAACGTACTTTCTCACCACACATCTTGTTATCAATATTTGAAAGGAACTATGCCAATAGTTTTGAAGAACAAACAAATATTATCGCGATGTCATTTACCTCAAAAAAATAGCTCTTCGTTCTGTTTTTTAAAATATGTTTCCTTCTTGTGTCTTCATGTTTTCGATGTTATTGCTTTTCCTCATGCCGAAACGACTTTGTTTATCGCAATTTATTCGCTCTCTCGCTATTTGACATTTTCGTGCTCTTTTCATTATTTCCCACTCTCGGTCATTTAGGGCATTTTCTCCCCGACTTAAATGAGTTCATTCCCCTTATCCGTTTGCTGTATACTATATAGACCATTATTGCTGCTGATATCAACACCCATTTAAGAAGACGGGCATACGTCTTGTGAGATAAACATTATGATGTAGGTCCTTTTCGTCATATATTTTTCATTCATAATTTAAGTTATAGATGAAAGCAATAATTATACTTCTAAAAATGTCTGCCCCTCACCCGTTCTTTCAAACTATTTTTTCCTTTGTCCTCTGTAGCATTAATGTTTACATGAACAATAATTTGTACTTTCAATTATTATTTTAATCTTCTTGTGTTTTGTTGTTTAATGACCTATGTTCTCCTTTTTAAAAACAATTACAAACCATTACAAACTTGAACTCATGTTCTTCCCCTCTCAGTTTGTCTTTATAAACCTTGGTTCACATAATTATTATGGCCTCGTTCTTACACACTTCTTTCCTCCCTACTTTCATCTTCCCACAATCCTGCATTATAATACGTTCCTCCTATATTATATCCCCCTTTTGTGCGTTTAAACCACCTCACTCTACCCCACCCTCTGTTTTCCCGCCACCCCGAAATTCGCAATAAATCACGTTCAGCTTCCAATTTCCAGCAATATTTCCCGCCCTGTGTATTGATGAATTCCTCTCGTGCACGCAGAGCGGGACACAAAAGCCTTCTTGGTCGAGTGATGGATTGGCACAACCCTGGTGATAATTACAAAATTCTCACCTTCGATCATTTTCTACTCAAGATTATAATCAGCAGGGCACACATTGATAACTACAAGTCATGTTCTAAAGGGTATACACAAGCAAGCGGAGTTGGCATGCAGTGTGTGTGCTGTGTGTGTCGGGTGGTTATCCGCGATGTTACGTAATCAGGCGATGATGAATAATTATGGTTTAATATCTAACGTAGATAACCATGGTGGTTATATTATAATTATGCAACACTTCTTTGCCCCATACAAAAATACGTCATTGTCAGAGCTATCCTCATAGGTATAGAGCATTTCACACATAACATTACAGGTCAAACATTTCCAGTGTATCGCGCTTGATAGCGAGAAGGGTGATTCAATTTGATGCACGTATACTGAAGTGCGGAGGAATTTAATCCTGTCTGGGGTAACTGTAATGAATGAAATTTGAATACTGAAATGTTTGTACTTTTGGGGGAGCAAATTGGGCATCATATATATCTTTCACGGTTGTAAATTTCATTCTAGTCTAAAAATTGTTCTTCAAATCATGATGACATTGTTTAACAAGGAAAGCCTCGTCAGTTTCGCTGATGTTCTTCCAGCAATTATCATTACCTCAGCAATTGTCAGGCACCCATTTACATTATTGTGGATTAAAATGTCTTGCCAAAGGGTGTCAGTGTCGGACTAGGATTCGACCCTTGGATTAAGAGTCAAGTGAATGAACCACTATACCACGACACCTCCGCACCAAATCACTCAAATATTCTTTGGCGGGATTTTGCCATTCACTGCCTGTACTTAAGATTAATAAGAGCAGGTGACGATTGGTGTTTCCAATCCCCCTTAAAATCATATATCCGCGCTGCTTCAATGTAATAGTTACGTACGTCATTGATTCACCTATAAGATAGGCTTAAAGCTCGCAATACCATGTACAAATGCACGTTCGCCACGCACTGAACTATTGAAACAATGCACATTACAATGCACCATGCAGAATACACCGATAACCATCGGATAAAAATAGTTGATTCTGAATAATTACACACCAACTGTCCTATATACTGCCATAGCCGCGTGATCTGTCGACTAATGACAGCTTAGTCATCTATGAAAAGCAAATTGCTATATATATTATTATTATCATTAGACATTAACGCCGATTAGCATATTTCATGCACGCTTTGGGACCACAAACGGCAAAAATAAAGTACACGATCGCAAAAACCAACCAACCTGAGGCAATTACAATAACCACATGCATCACCTGTTGAAATAATCCGAACATAATTCATACCAATAATCACCCTTAAGATTGTTTCTTTTGCGGGGGAATGCAAGCATTTGGGATAAAGGTTTCATGCTTTTTTTTAGCCCGAAAATATCCAAACAGCACATCCCTCTTCTCGAAAGAATATAAATAGATCAACCCCATTACCTATATCTTGCAGGCATTTGGAGGGAAGACGCAAGCCAAACATGTCAAAAGAAATGATCTTCATATTGACTTGTCGGTTAACCAAACATTCCTTGACTCGTAGGAAAACATTATCCACTATAAGCTTATTTTTCTTCTTTAAACAAAACAAAGACAGAAAACAAATCACCAGAGTAAGCACTACAGTTATCTTAAAGTTTTCTGTTAGTGCGGAATCGCCCATAAATGAATTCTAAAAACTTATATGGAATAGCATAATCTTGTTATTAAAAATTCTCAGGTAAAATAAATGTGTTTGCTATAAATATACTTTCATTAAAAATCAAATTATCTTTCGTTTTAAATTCAATCTCTAATTTCAGAAACCGCACGTTTGAAAGAAAAAAAAGAAGACATCAATCAAACAAGGAAACGCAAAGAAGGAAACCGCGCCGTGTCGGATTTTGTTATTTTTATAATCATCAACAGAATACCGATTTTGTTTAATATTGTTTTTTGGGATTGGAAATTCATTACCCGGTGCTTGTTTTCTTGTTTTGCTGCCCAAAATAGTTTCTTCTGGTTTGTGTCTGGTTTTTTTAAATGTCAAACAATAGGTAATGCAATCAACAACCTTCATCTAGTGGGAGAGAGAGGCAACCAATTTCATTTTATTTTGATGAGCTTTCGTCCCTGGGTAGTACACCTTTCTCTTGTTTACCTGCGCTGTATATACAAATCATTCTCGGGCCGAAAATACGTGTTCAAAAGCCCCTGTAGACAGGCGCGGTTCCAGAAGAATAATTTCGTCGGGGGAGCTTGTGGTTTAGGTCAGGGGAAGGGGGGGGGGTGCATGGGAGGCGGGGGTCATGTATTCATTTTCTACATGTTCTTCGCTTGAATTAGATTATAATCACTGCTTTTGGGGAGGCAAGAGCTTGAATTTTAATGGGGGGGGGGGGGTTGAGCCCCTAAGCACCTCTCTAGAACCGCTACTGCCCGTAGAGAGACAAACTACACTGTCCCCTCCCGTTTCACCCCACCGTGCACCTCTCTCGTTAGATGCATTGTTTATACATGAGTGTCCAAAATGCAAATAGATGCAGCATACACCTGAGCGCGGCTTATACCTTGGGTAAAACCCAAGCTCACCTGCATAAAAAAAACCGGACAAGCCAGCGGCGTTTTCATTTTTGATCAATCTACCTTAGTACCTAATGTATTGAATGTCGCATATGTTTTTGCAACACGCTGTTTAATAGATTGAAGTATAGATTGTTGTCGTTCATATCCACTGTCGTGTAACATGAGACATTGTGCACAAAATAACGTGATGCTAACATTCCTGATAGTTTCTCACAACCACGAAAGACGCATTCACTTCCTTTTATGTGAAATGCCTCTTCATAATTTTAATCACTATCTTCCATAAATTATGAATGAATGCAAAAAAGCAATTAAGTTCTGGTTAGCATATGTCATTTTCATTATATTTCATATTTAACATTTTGCAATATTCTGTATATATAAAAGATGGAAATAAAAAAAATGTCATTTTATAAAGTCTGTTTCGCTCGTTTTTCCGCCCACTGTTCAGTTATATCACAGAATGAGCTCGAGTAGAAGAAAACAAACGATGAATAGAAGCAGAAAGTAAAAATATATGAGCTTGTAATGGTCTTTGACTTGTGGAGGGACCTCTAAATAACTACGGTGGGTGTCCCTTTCTTCTCTTTTTCTTTTTTCTGCTCTCTGCAGCTAGAAGGGAAATGCACATTATTTTGATCGGATGATCATATTTCATTTATTTGGGATAACTTTCCGACATCACCGACATGGCCTACATTAAAATAAGTGTATACCATGATTTCTGGGCAGTGGTGATGTATTAAACTTATAATCCGTTGATCCTTATAATTATGCAAAGGTGTCGTGGTTTAGTGGATACGTCACGTAGTGACTGGATCACATTTCGAGTCCTGCCATGCATGGCATCAATGTCTTTTGGCAAGGCATTAATCTACATTATTTTGGCACTCTCCACCCAGGTGAAGTAAATGGGTACCATAATAGGAAAACAAAATTCTTAAGCGCTTCATTGACTGATCATGGCATCATCGATTATAGCTCAGCTATAGCTACAGCCGGGGTAATAATGATGATATTTTGTACTAAAGCGCAGTATTGGTATTTTGTATACCAGGTAGTAGCTATATAATTAGACATAATTATTATTATTATATTATTAATAACTCTTGGCTCATCCATTTTAGCAGTTAAGCAATAAAGATTGTTTTCTAAAGATCTAGTGGTGTAGACACCATTGGACGGAACAGGCTAAGCCGGCATACACCCTATTCCCGGGCATATTGTGTCTCTTCTTAGGTTAAAGGATGGTAGATCTGCCACTGGTAATGGTGATCGTGCCCCCCCCCCTCTCTCTTCTCCATGCCCATGGACGCTACGCCAGGGACTTATGCATACCTATTGGATGGTCGGGCTTAGCCAAACATAATAACTTTTCATATCATAGTCATAATTGCGTAAAAATGAATATACAATGTAATATGACAAGTTACATTCTTTTTTTGAAAAACAGCAATTTCATCCAAGATCTTCGTTTCATTGTGATTTGAGAATTGTAATGAACATAGAAGTTGACATTGACCTTATATAAGTGAGTGTTCAATCCCTTTTGTTATACACCTTTCGTTCTTTAAGAAAATTGAAAGCAAAAGAAATATATTCATCTGTTTAAGGAGCTATATTGATCATAATAAAAACATGGCAAAGAAATAGAAATGGCTTACAAACCTGAACTACTTCAACATCTACAATAGACAACCGTATCTCTTAATTAGAATGTGTGTCACGTTTGCATTTGCTAAATAAATCGATGCCTTATATTAATGACATTAACATAAGGTTTTGACATAAGTGAAAATTAATGTGTTCTGTGTATCAAATTTAATGAGCCATTACCATCGTCACCGTTACAGCCGGTTGACTACAGACGATGATACGAGGTATACCCGATCGATCAAATTATATAAACATAAACTTGAAGGCGCATTGTCTCTAGAGCCATACACTACATACAGCTAAAACTCAGACATAAACAAATTCATTATTGTATCCACATTACTCGCCGCCACTTACCTTTGAATGTAGATGCCGTAAATCCGGGAAGGGTTCTCCAGAAAGTAAATGCTGAAATGCTGTGCAGTTGCGGAAAATACTGGCAGGTGGTTTTGTTCGAGTTAAAGAATGCGATGCGTATCTTTTGTATAACAAATAACGGAAAAGGTGTATCCGTGTGTGCTTTCGGAGGAAGACAAAGCTTTCTTAGCCAGCTTCCTACATCCGCGTTAACGTTGTATTATACTTAGCTATCTATATCGGCTTGAGCTTTTGGGTTTGCAGACGATGGGGAAAAGGCGCGGGAAAGTGTAGGAGCTTCTGTACGAGTAAGTCGTATGCCAACACACACGAAATTGTACATTCGGTTTTGTACATAAAGTCATAACCGTGGTCAGCGCGCACACGAAGAGTGGA
Source organism: Strongylocentrotus pallidus (assembly GCA_030265145.1). Lineage (NCBI taxonomy): Eukaryota > Metazoa > Echinodermata > Echinoidea > Camarodonta > Strongylocentrotidae > Strongylocentrotus > Strongylocentrotus pallidus. The sequence continues at coordinate 19,900,489 of JARBES010000131.1, read as the reverse complement.
GCGAGGAGAGAGATGAATTATGATAATGAATGACGTGCAGTGAATCACAAACACGTATTACATTCGCTGATGACTCCCCGAGGTTATGGTGTCCTTTGAGAATTAGTCAATAAAATATTGTGTTCTCCACCCCCAAATCCCTCTAACTCTGTAGTCCTTAAACTTCGCTGTTAACATATAAATATGTTTCATCTGCATTTCATGTTCGTATGTTCCTCTCCGAAGTCTACCACCACTTCCGTTTCCCTGATTCCTCCAATCCTCCTATATACTCTCTCTCTCTCTCCCTCTCTCTCTCTCTCTCCCCCTCTCTCTCTCTCTCTATCTATCTCTCCTCTCTCTCCCCCCTCTCTCTCTATCTATCTAACTCTCCTCTCTCTCTCTCTCTCTCTCTCTCTCTCTCTATCTATCTCTCCTCTCTCTCCCCCTCTCTCTCTCTCTCTCTATCTAACTCTCCCCTCTCTCTCTCTCTCTCCTCTCTCTCCTCTCTCTCTCTCTCTCTCTCTCTCTCTCTCTCTCAGTCTCAGTCTCTCTCTATCTATCTATCTCTCCTCTCTCTTCCCTCTCCTCCCCCAACCCCTGTCTATATTGCCCCTCTCCAAACCAAACAGTGCACCTGTCTCTTCTTCACCTCTTCATGCAATGCAATTTTGCCCCATTCACTTTTTATTTATATACATATAGGAATAACACGTATATGGCTATATTTTCTCGCAATTCATCCCGTGAGGCCTCCTACCCCCGCCCCACCTCCCGAATCCAGACATTACCCTCCCCCTCAAAATTACTGGATACGGGCTATACGCCACTGAACCTCTTGCCCCCAAGATTATCTTTCAAACCGTACCATCGCGTCTTCCTCATATTGCATGTTTACATCGAAATATCCATATTGGGAAAAATCCGCACAATGACCAGTGCGATACAAAAACAAAACAAAAACATTTTAATAAAGCAATCCCTTTTTCAATTTCCTCCATGCAAGATTCTAATTTTCGTGCAAATTTTTCATAACAAAAAACTGGAGGCCATATTTTGACATCTCATTGGCTGAAATGTCCTAAATTCAGAAGAAAAAATATTCTGCTAGTAAAAAAAAAAAATCTTATACTTTTCTGAATGATAGGCATATGCATTCTGAGGGGAAGAGAAATCATATTTGAAAATTTAAAGATGCTATGTCCATCACCTGACCCTACAACGTGTAGGCCATGTAATAGTTGGTTATGTCAATCGGTAAGAAAATAACTTTAATTCATGCAATAGAAAAGGAGAAACAGAAGAAGAACAAAAAAAGAGGATATGTCATCTAAGTGCATGAAGCGCTCATGAGTTGCCGAGTTGTAGCTATATCAATTTTTTTTTTCATGGCCCTATATATAGGAGCCCGAGAGGACAGGTGAATCATACAAGCCACCAGACTTTGTTTGGAGCCAAAAGGGCTTTATCTCGGTGTAAAAGGCTGACTCAACGCCTTTCTAACTCCATATCATAATAATGTACTCCCTGAAATCTTAAAAAGCATTCAATTTTTCAGGATTCTACTACCGGTATAAAATATTCACATGTATCCATTCTGTTCCTCTTTATAATATTCCCTATTCTTCGTAACCTAGTTTTCTACCCTACTTATAAATCACCTCCCTAGGACGAAAATTTGCAATTTGATGACCGGAGCCGCTTGAGAATCGAGGGCAGTATTTAACAGAATATTGATGTCGTTCGAGCCTGGGTCTGTCGTCTCTATTACATTAACGACCCATGCTTCGTTACTGTATCATGGTGTACTGATGGTATAGACATAAACTGGAGCAAGTGAAACATCTCATTGAAACCTTTTCTTTCAAATATTTTACAACAGCCGATGTTAGTAACCGTCTCTCTTTTAATATTATTTTATTGTGTAGAAAAAGAGGGTGCTAGACAAATTCGGTTCGAGTGATATTTATTATGACAGGTACGATCTCTCATTTCCCCCTTTTTTCTTGAGGGGAGGGGG
>JARBES010000131.1:19726960-19740870 GCA_030265145.1 Strongylocentrotus pallidus | reverse complement strand
GCCGGCGCGATTTTCAAATTTTCGGGAGCAAAATATTTTAAAACCCCCCCCTTGAAAAAATCCTGCGTACGCCCCTGCTTGCGACTATAAATGAACCGCATGATACACGATATTTTATGCTTCACTGCGTTTCCTACGGGATAGTCGGATATTTATACCAGGGGATTCGAGATGATGTAAATATTTCAAGCTTAAAATCACACTATAGATGTTAAAATGGTTGACATGTACATATAACTAACCAAGACCGGAAATAGGTACTTCTTGGAAAGGTCTTGTGTTGCCCATTGCAATCTTTTTATTCATTGATGCATATTGTTGTGTGCCGATCGGCAAGCGTGGCAAACAAGAAACTGTGCACAGTGGCACTAGTGGCAATGGAAAGGTTTATTTATGTATTAAACCAATAAGAATAAAACCAATAACTCCTTGATAAAACTTTACTCGTCAATAATTATGTCGTATACTTCAAATTACTAACCATGGCATGTAGGCAGAGCCGAGAGGTTTCGATCGGCGCCACACCTTGCTGTACGGTCACCCACTAATTTGTATCCCTCCTTACACTCGAATAGACATGTACCGTCTTGCAGTATAAGAGCGTGTGGGTAGCAGCTCGTATCATCGGTTGGCATACCGGCCTCGACGAGATGGGTGGGGTAGTCAGGAACTTCGCAAAGAACTGATCCGAGAAACACACAAAAAATGTATTCATCCCAGAAAACAACATCATTTTTCAAATCAAACAAAGTCCACAGGAGTGTGAATAGAAGATTGGCTACTTGTTAAGGTTGGTAGAAGTACATTAACCCCAGACCATACCCACACATTACATATTGAGTAAATGAATTTACATAAGTAGGCAATAACTATATTGATATTGTGTTATGTGATAGGTAGAATATTATGAGAAATTATACCTCATAAAAAGGGAAATACATCTATGACGTCAAACTTTTGATGCTTGAACTATGTATTGGGTACGAAAGGGCATAATAGCGAAAATATGATGAGATAGAGACTCGGAGAGAAAGAGAGAGAGAGAGAGAGAGAGAGAGCGGGAGAGAGGATGACTTTTTTTTTGCACTTACCAGATTCACAATTGACACCGGTAGATATGTTTTGTGGACAATCACATTCGCCATGCAAGTTACACACTCCTCCATTGTAACACGTACGATAGCAAGGACCTTTAATAAAGAATACAAAAAATATTATTCTGTATGAGCATCACAATATTAGTTCATAAACAGTATCATGATAAGGAGAGGAGTAAATTTAGATGAAATATGTCCCCAAACCAGGGTAGCGTTTCACGAAACCGTCATAAATACAAGTTCATCGACATCCCATTAATATACATCTACGTGTGTCAATTTTAACGCGCGTTTCAAAAGGATGTCGTTGATATCGTACTTCTGACGGTTGCTTTAAACGATACCAAGGAGTCTGCAAAGTAGACGTCCAGCTTAAACCTAATAATTAAATTATACTGTCAACAAACTAAACAAATCTGTTTGCTTAATATTATTATAACATGCTTGTCATTTTTAACTATCAACAAAGTACTATAATATCAAGCAGCATGCTTAATTGCATTTAAACCATACACTCTAAAAACTGAAATGTTGAATGTCAATTTAAAAGGGCCGAGGAGTGACCACTCTTTCAAAATGTCAGATTGATTCTTTTAACCTGCTAGATTCAACCTTTATAGTGTTGGATCCATCATGTTCAAAAGTGTTAATCTACCATATTGAAAGAGTGGTCATTCCTCGGCCCTTTTAAATGGTGATTTAACATTTCAGTTTTTAGAGTGTACCCGTTTGTATAGTTGGCAATGCATACCATATACAGATCGATCCCAAACAGTCATGAAAAAAGAAGCAATATGACAAGGACACATAAACGAAATTCAAATGAAAAAATAAACAAACAAACAAACAAAATAAACACTTACATGTATAATCTCTGATGAGATCACCGCATATCCCCACCGGACATTGTTTGTTAATGCAGTCATTCCCATCTGTAATGGTCGAACATAGGAGAAATAGAGAGGCACTCGATTTTCCAAAGGTTCATAATTCCGAAACACGATAAAAGGTTCTATGCTATTTACGTAATTTTGAACCATAGTTAACGCTCGGAATTTCGAACGAAACATAATTTTCGGAATCATGAACCTTGCTTTATTTTCTGAAACATGAACCTTCGGAGTTATAAACTTTCGGAGTAACAATCCCGATGAATTACAAATCCTCGGATTCATGAATTTTTAAACAACCAGCACATACATGTAACTGGAAAATAGATACCAAATTTAGATTCATTTCAGTTTTTGGTTACTTGTATTTTGCGCTCTTCATCGGGAAAATATGATAAAAATGATATGCGATAGAGGTCAGAGAGTCAATAAACAAGATTATACCTCTACAATCCTCGACAACAATTTATTTCATACAATAAACTCTTCAGTAGAAAGTCTTCTTTGCTACCGATATACAATTAACAGGTATTAACGATCAAAATTTAAAAATCTGAACTGATTTTTCAAATCTTATATGAAAAAAAAATGAAAAAAATACATTGCCTGTAGAGTGACTATAAAAAAGGGATAACGTATCAACAAAGTTTACTATACCAGCACTTATTGTGAGCTTATATCTTTGTGAAGAGGGGGTTACACTCGTCTCCACTATAATCCAGGCTGCCGAACCATTGACAGTAAACACATTAGGGGGAGGCGATAATCCTACTCCCCCAATGACCCCAAGAGGATCATTGCTGATGAAATCGACCTCATATCCGTATCCGAAGTATACCACATCTGTTGGGTCGTGAATGTCGAATACGGTGAAGGTAATGTTGATTGTCTCAGCTCCATGGATCCGAATTAACAGGAAGCACCTCAGACGAGTCGGCAGTGCGTCGGGGTAGTCGTCGCTTAAAATCTCTCCAGTGTAGTCGTAGAAGTTCCCACTCTCGCAAAGGTCTTTGAATAAGAGATACATATGTTTAAAATCATTCATTCACATTGAAAGAAATGCAAAAGAGATGTCAAAACACGACAATACCACGAACAAGGTATCAAAGCATACGAACAACTAATTATCTCTAGTGGTTATACCCTTCTCATGTGCACACAATCTTACGTCTCGTCATTGCCTATCTTGATATTGACAAGAAACCAATATCGAATAGATGGTGAGTAAAATTAGTCAAAGCCGATGAAGAAAAGCTCAAACAATAAAATAAAAAAATGAAGATTTAAACTAATAACTTAGAAATGTCATTTCGTAATTGAAAATATAAACGTGATAACAATTTTTCCTTAATTTTACTCATATCTTAATAATCAATTTCACATAATTAGATAATTTTTGAGTAACAGTAAATGATCCATCAATGTATTGGAATAAAATCAGATAGTGGGTCTTTTATAGTAAGGTAATATTGGTCTATACAATTTTACTCCCAGTGTATATGAGTTGTAACTATTAACTAGCCCAATGAGAATACCCATTAAGTTGGATTATTTTCTTTTCCTTACCCCTTTTCATGACATAATTGTGACAACATGGTTTATTCTTGATAGATAAAGTTTATGTCTTCTGAGAACTTTGACGATAAATCTAAAGAGTCGTATAGATTGATCAAACAAGTTATGAGAATGTATGAACTTTATCTATCAAGAATAAATCAAATTGTCACAATCATTTTCATGAAAAGAGGTTAACTAAACATTATTCCAACTTTATGAGTAACAGTGTAAATTTATTATTTTCACAAAATGTGAATGCAAGTGCAATCAGATAGAGATAAATTGAATTTGATAAATAAAGAAGGAGTGTCCAAAAGAGAAGTCCATATTTGCAACGTCTGCTTTATCAATGATAGATACAATAGTGCTATTGAGACCACTGTGACGTAGATTTGTACAGAACAAAGCAATGTCAATATTTGGACACACGATCGTAGAGAGAGAGAGAGAGAGAGAAAATGAGAAGAAAAGTGCGAAGGTCATTTCTTCCAATTGTATTGCAGAGGTAATGAAAACATATTTTTCGTGACTTTCGATCCCTCGTAATAAATCGGAATATACCACAGTGTTCCTGTTTGGGGACTCCTGACAAATCATTGCGAAATTAAATTTAGTGTGTAATGGAACATTTTGAATAATTCAACATCTTTATCACTTCATGCCTACATTAAATTAATTTCCGTCTACAACGTAAATTTATGCTGGATAATATAAGCTTACAGAAAATCAAAAGGAAAAGGAGATATACGTGTATTCAAGTTAAAAAAGGGTTGTTTACCATGATTTAACAATTCCATGTCGCATTTTTGTCCATGCCATGCCCCTGTACACAAACACGTGTAGTAGCCATACGGTCCATCCACACATGTCGCTCCATTACGGCACGGGTTGCTTTCACATTCTGCAAGTATGAAGAAAAGTCAAATCAAAGAAGAAGAACAAAAAAGTAATGAAGAAATTTAACTGTAACGCCCCAGTCAACCCCCAACTAAGCTTTCTTTTCAGCTGACAATCTGCAAAGACCCAAATAAATTAAGTATCCTGATTTTAGATGATTAAGAGCAATTATAGGTGCTCAGCCCCAATCATTTCTTAAAAAGGTAAGGATAATTGAGTTATTTGCAAATGAGATGTTAAATATGTTTAAATAACATTGATACTGAAGACAATGTCGGCGGCTTTATTGTCATAGCCTCTTCCCCATTCCTTTCCAAAACAAAAATCATTCATCTTGCCTGTTTCCATTATGATGTTAAAAACCGTTCATAATACTAAATGGTTGTATTTATTGCAATTATGACTGTTATCAAAGATGTTGAAATCTTAATTGACTCTTCAATTCTACTAGTAGTATATAGATTGAAATAAGAACACTAAATTGTGCTTGTCCATATATCATTATGCACATAAGTGTATAACTAAACTGTTGGTCTAACTTCAGGCTAAATCGTCTTTCGTAAAACATTTTGGATAGATTTATGTACACGATGAAATAGGGAAATGAAACTGCCCTCGATTTTATTTCTTGACAGACTTTGCGATCGTGTTAATTACTTACCGTTCAAGGCTTCTGTATTTAACAAAATGATGCATATCAGATATATCACGAATACAACGTCTCGCAGCTTAAAATCCATTTAAAATCCAATATTTAGAAATAGAAGGTTATAGAATGCTTTTCCTTTTAACATCAAGCAGACCTTCTCTTATGATAGATAATTCGACTGGTGCGGTACTTGCTATCAAAACCTACATTCTAGTTGAATTTGTTAAGAGTATGACAAAATTGTCTCGAAATTGACGGGAAAGTCGAGAGATGACGTTCGTTTGAGCAAATACACGATATATTTCATTTCGCGATCGTGTGAAAACACACAGTGAAGATGAAAAGAAGACCACTGTTGTTTTAGTCGCCAGAGAAAACTCTAAGCAAACACCATTGACAGTGTCGAAAAGAAACATAAAAGGGGATTCCTATCTTTTCGATACCAATGGCAAATTACGCAAAAGACCAGCAAATGAAAGAAAAAGAGGAAATCAAAGCAAAAATAACCGCTAAATTAGATGAATGAACAATATGAGTCTCCTATCATTATTCCATATCTTCATGTTTTCAAAGAGGTCAGTATCATAGTACTACATTCCGAAGAATAACTCTAAATGCTAGAGCCGGTGAGACCGACAGGCCAAATGACATATGGTGTCGGTCTCGCGGGTCTTTTAATAACCTTGTTGAGGGTACCCATTTGGTATACTTCGATTTATGTTTTTAGTCGTCGTGAGGCATCAATAGGGACTTTTAGATTTGCGTGGACTGATACATGTGACGTCCATTTAAGGCAGTGCATTAAAAGGACGTCGATCGTAGCAATCCACGTTGTCGTTGTACAAATCTAAAAGTCCCTAATGTTATACTACTACTACTACTACTACTACTAATAATAATAATAATTTAAAAAAAATGATACTAATAATATTGTTTACCTATGGAAGCATCAGCAGCCTCAATGCTGTTCTTCCTGAGGGTCCTGAAAGTACTATTACCCCCAGCAATAATCAGGTAACCATTTACGCCTATAGGATTGTTGTCTTGCCAAGGGACGTTGCCGGGCTGGGATTTAAATTCTTAAACCTTGAATTGAGAGTCAAGAGAATAAACCCCCGTACCATGACACTTCTCTTTTTTCGTTTTTTCTATTTTAATTATTTTAATGGAGGCCTCCCTTTTATCGACGAGATCCCTGAGAAAGTTACACAAATTCCATTTGAAATATATGTGTTATGAAGGTAAAATTACTCAAAATCTTCATTGGAAGGGCTTTATCATTTAAGATTCAATGCCCAACACTCTCATTCATTTCTTAAATCACCTTTATCGTAAAGACGTCTTAAATTTATTTATAATTTTGATACAATTTTTTACTATATTTTTCTATCAAATTTTCATGCAAATTGCGAGATGACGTTACTCTTGGTATAAAACAATGAGAATATCTGATATTTTGAAATGTTGCCTTTGTATATTAGTGGCACAACGTGGGTCTACGGCTACTTTCCCTGGGGTTGGGGTGGGGGTGTTATTATTGCATTATCAACCCCTCGCTCATTGCCCTTTTGACACGCCTCCGCGCTGCCTTCACATCGTACGACCTTTACTTACACACCGGGCGGGTAAGGCAACTTTAATTTGAATCAAATGTAATTCGTTAATGTATGGCCCACTCATTACATCGTCGTGAAAGAAATATAGAAATGAAGAAGAAAAACAGAAAGAAAATGAGCTAACAACATACAAGCAATTAGTCAAAGGAGGTCACGACAAAATTTAAGACTTACAGTTTGGCTTGATGAAATTAGGGAACAAAGCCATGAAGCAAGGATGATGTTGCTGGGGGTCGTATCATATTCTCACATCCCATTTGTCGTTTCGCCTTTCTTTCTCTAACGTTCTCTGTCTCGTCTTTCTTATTAAGGAGTTTTAGATTTGCACGTCGACAGCTTTGACTGAAACGTGTGACGTAATTTTAAGGCACTGTGCATGCGTTACGTCGTCTCAGTCGGCGATCGAGAATGCGTCAACCTTGATTTTTTACTAAATCTAGTACATACATACGTTCATATTGGTATTTATATAGCGCCTTTACATGCTCAATGTACTAGTACGCCGCGTGCGCATAAAATATACAGTTCCTCAGGTAGACAAAGGAACATCCCTTCCCTGCTACTATGTAAAAGTGTGTAGAACAGGTGTCACATGCATATTCACCTGTTCTACACATTTTTACATTTTGTTGAGGGTAGAATGAGGAACTGTATATTTTGTCCTCTTCCTTTGTCCGTGATGTTCATAGTGTTAATTCCTGCATGCAAATATATCGTCGAGTGCAATCTAAAAGATTTCTAAATGTAGTCAACATGGGCAGTTAAGTACGTTGACACGCATGAGCAGTCGACGTTCGTCGTGTTCTCGTCCACTCAATATAAAAGTCCCTACTAAACGTTCTCTTGCCCCTATCTACGCCAAGCTTGCATTATAATTACTCTTTTCGTGATTGTTATTCTAATTCACATCTTTAAGCAACGAAAGCAAACAACGCGTTCTAAATCTGTGCGAGTCAAGAATCTGAAATGCCGCCCTCTCTCAAAGCTGGTATCTTTGTTCGTCTTATCACTTAAAGGTGAAATTCAAAGAAAATCACAAATATGTCAACTAATGTATCACTAAGAAACTGGTAAGCTAACAGATGGCCATCGTACAAGTTTTAGGTCAACTTCATATCGGATGATTTATAAAAATACAAATACAACCACCTCCATAGCAGCTGGGATATACGAGAGATTCGCCAGAAAAATAACGATGTTTTAATGACGTCACAATATGGACCAATACTGCCCAAGCAGACGACATCCCATCATCGTCCGAGATGGGCTCTCCTTGGGAAATCCCCTAAATTATTTCCATTGTGCTAGGTGCCGGTACGTCCTACAGATGGTGTAAAAGATATCACCCAGGTGGCGCCGAGCTACATGTACCATGTACCAACACCATGCGCAGACCTATATACATGTACTATTGTGAAGTCAGACACTATGACTTACTTTTGACGTCATACCGTCACACCATTATTACGTTTTCTAGGGCCTATAGTTTTTGCAACACCGATTAGATATTTTGTACACAGAGCGCTAGTTTCGTCATTTGTTTATTTCATTTATTTATTTATTCACTAAAAATATACTTGTTCATTTATCTATTTATCACATTATTTGTTCGTGGTCGGAAACCTGTCACAAGGCCGAGTCGTCAAATATGCTAGCTTTAAGGTTTGTTTAATTATGGCGCGGTAAACCTCCGCAAAAAGGATATTTATTATACCTCCCCAAAATACGTGTAAATGAATGGCGCTTGATGGTATGCACCGAGTTCTGCGTTATAAGATACACAAAATGTGAAGCGCATTACATTTTACGTAATCATTGAAAAAACACCGCGTCATATCTGAACGAGACCTTGGGGCGTTGGAGGGGTATAGTCATGGCGTATTGAGAGAGATAGTTTTGATAGCCGCTTCAAAGGTCAATTTATGGGGCTCCAAATAGTTTTCTCCCATAGTGATTCTCAATACGCTATGGCCAAACGCCATCCCTTTTCAAATTCCAATCTCAGAGAGAATGGGAGAGATAGAGAGAGAGAGAGAGAGAGAGAGAGGCGTAGGCAGATAGGGAGAAAGGGGGAAAAGGAGGGGGGGGGGGTAAGACTAAATGAGATAATAAAATAAGAAGAGGGTAAGAAGCAGGGATGATGATGATGGTGACAATTATTGTTATAATGTTTATACGGGACACAAAGCACAAAATCCCTTCCTTTTTTCCCCCAACATTCTTTATTTATTCCATTTAATGGATACAATCTTGAATACAATAACCAAGGAACAGTTACAACATAAATGAAATCAATGCATGTTTATCTCAGCTACGATAATGCTCATTAACTAAATAAACAACCTAACCCCAAATCGTTATTTCTAAACCCAACAGACGCCGCTTAGATAACTGGAACTGTACAAAAACTAAAAAGACACGAGAGTCCTGGTTTCGACAATATATCCAATAACTTGCTAAAGCATATCTTGCCAGTAGTCATTGTTCCTCTAGTACATAATGGATCGCTATCCTCAGGTGTAGTGCCCGACCAAATGAAAATCGCCAAAGTTGTCCCAATATTAAAAAAGGGTGACACCCACCAAATCAGTAATTATCGCCCTATTTCAATACTAACAACTTTTTCTAAGATCCTGGAAAAGATCATGTACAACAGGACAAGTAATTTTCTTGATGAGTATAATATATTGTGCAAGGTTCAATTCGGGTTTCGTGAACAACATAATACTACACATGCGCTCTTGACGTTTATTGACAAAGTTATAAAAGCACTTGACCATAACACCATCGGTATATTCCTGGACTTCTCCAAGACATTTGACACAGTGGATCACAATATACTTTTACATAAACTGAATCATTACGGAATCAGAGGAAAGGCCTTGGAGTGGTTCAGGAATTACTTCACTAGTAGGAAACAATTTGTAGTTATCGACAACTGTACATCCACCTTAGGTGACATAACATGCGGTGTGCCACAAGGCTCTATACTAGACCGCTAATATTCATATTGTATATCAATGACTTTTATCTTTCATCTAGACTATTATCCTTTATACTCTTTGCTGACGATTCGAATTTATTTTACACAAATAAGGATCCACACCAGCTATCTCAAGTTGCTAACACTGAATTAAAAACGTAGCAATTGGGATTTTAGCATATAAACTTTCACTAAATCTTGATAAAACCCATTTTATGATTTTTAGCAATAGTATTACTACACTTCCTGAACCTAGAATTCTCAACACACATGCACTCACCCAGGTTACTAATATCACATTTCTCGGTATCATAATTGATGACCGTCTGACATGGAAATCCCATGTTACACAATTATGTAAGAAGGTATCTAGACTATTATCCTTTATACTCTTTGCTGATGATTCGAATTTATTTTACACAAATAAGGATCCACACCAGCTATCTCAAATTGCTAACACTGAATTAAAAACGTAGCAATTGGGATTTTAGCATATAAACTTTCACTAAATCTTGATAAAACCCATTTTATGATTTTTAGCAATAGTATTACTACACTTCCTGAACCTAGAATTCTCAACACACATGCACTCACCCAGGTTACTAATATCACATTTCTCGGTATCATAATTGATGACCGTCTGACATGGAAATCCCATGTTACACAATTATGTAAGAAGGTATTACGTAATACCGGTGTCATTAATAACATTTAACATTTCTCCCCACAACCCACCCTCCATGTATTATACTCTACTCTTGTCTTATCCATTTTGAATTATGGAATACTCGCATGGGGCCACTCTACCAAACAAAACCTCAATAAACTCATACTACTACAAAAAGGCTAATAAGAATTATCTGCAACAAAAGCTATCGTTCTCATACTAACACTCTCTTTTATAATACCAAGGTCTTAAAAATGGATGAATTAAATTTGTATAATCTCGGTTGTTTTATGTACCATTTAGAAAAGAAAAAAATAATAATTTACCAGAAAACTTGTTGCAAATCTTTCAAAAAAAACAGTGAAGTACACAAATACCCCACTAGACAATCAGATCAATTTCATCTAACACAGACCAGAACCGTCACTGCTCAAAAGACTTTTATGTATACCGGACCACAGCTATGGAACTCATTAAATGATAATATTAAATCAGCTCCTACCATTTATTCATTTAAAAGTGGACTTAAACATTACCTTTTAGATAGATACAGTTATTAAAACAACAGCATGTACACAGAGAACAGCTTTTGAAACAATAATTATCAAAAAAAATAAAAGATAAGCCTATTAGTAATATAAAACCAAAACATTGACAAAGTAACCATAATGTGTAATGTCCCCGTCCTTCATGCTTCATCTTCCATTCTCTCTATCTTTCTTTCTCTCTTCCTTTCTCTTTCTCTCTCTCTCTCTCTCTCTCTCTCTCTCTCTTTTCTGCTAGGAAGGTTATCATTTGTTATTATTTCCATTATCTGTAAATTGTTTGTTTATACACCCATGTTAAAGACAACCTTTTTGTTTTGTAGCGTGGGGGGGGGGGAGGGGGGAGGGTGTAGGATTACCTAAGCATGTTTATACATATATTTTCTAACTAAATTACAGAACACTTACAATTTTTTTTTTATTCTCAAGGGGTCTATAAAATACAAGCCATGCTTTTTTAATTGACTCCTTCACTATTTTTTTTTTATCCTTGTGCCAATTAATTTAAACAATTGTATTATCATTTGTAAATTTTTTTGTTAATATTATGTTATTGTATTTGTATATTTTTCATATTCATTTGATTATGTTATATCATGTGGAAATAAAAAGAAACTTTGAAACCTTGACAAAAAATTCACCTTGGCTGTATACACTGAGAACCAATTAGAAGGAGAACAATATAATTGAATGAAGCCTATTATAATTATAACACCAACTACACATACACACAGAACAAACAAACAAAATATGAAAAAAGAGAGAAGAAAATAAAAGAAAACAGTGAAAAAAGGAGGGCTACATTTCATTTTACAAACAGTTCATAACACCTTTAGATATAGATGCTGTAATATAATGTAAATGGTCATTCCATGTTAGATATTTATCAATAATCATTGTACGAAACGTAGAGTTACGCTTTTGTTCTAAGACAAGTTATCGATAAAGAAGCTTATTGACATATATACAGCTCGGTGTGCATTGTGGGTGTTTGAAGTGTATAAATAAAAATAGAAACATTATATATTTTTAACCTTACTTTGACGACACGCCTATTTCCCGTCCCCCAAAAGGAAGTTCTCTTATAGTAGAATTATGAATGATCAAATAAATAGCTCGTGACTAATCTATGAGCTAGAACTTTTATGAGGGATTAAATTTGCGGTATACTGTCTGGACTATTTATAACTGCCCCCCTTTTTAATTATTTTTAAACATCGCTTTTGCAAAAAAAGATGGTATATTACTATTAATTACTGTATTGTTCATAATGTTTCCTAATGTAGAATTAGACGTTTTATAAATCCACAACAAACGACTGAATACAATAAGCCCACATTTATGCAATAAAATATTTAACCGAATTGTGAAGAAACAATTATAATTAAGGCACTTAATTCCGACACCTAGACGTGCTTGCATTTCTTTTGATGAACGTTCGTAGATTCATGAAATACTTCGATACTTTCGCGCCAGTGGCTCGTATCGTAGCCTACATGACTGTGTGGCAATATTGGATTGAACCTCTTCCCTCCTCTCGTGAAGAGGGACTTTCAATTTGTATCAATAAATGTGTCTGAATCTGTTACAGAATGAAGATTACTCGGTCCACCATGCAAGCGGGCATTGATGTCAGGGAGAGGGGGAGGGGAAACGGACATGCACAATGAAAAGGCCACTGAGTGACAGAAAGGGGTGAAAGAGTGCATGTGATATCTCTTCTTCTCACGTTGGTTTTCCCACACCTTTTTTTTCTAGCTTTAGCCATCTCCATGTATTTTTTCTTTCTTTCTCATTCGATTGGGGGTACATGCCCCGTGTCCCCTTCAGCTACGCCACTGAAGTTATCTGTATCATTTCCTGAGACCTTTTAACGAGAATGTCCTTTCCTTTAGTAAAATGTGCCCTTTCCAAAGCGTTATATAAATGTTCCCATCGATTTATTCTATACGTCCTTGCCTGCCAATCTTTTAACATTCGCTGGGTTCCTAAGGAAGTCACTTGAGGACGCTGGTAATTAGAAGCCTTGTATCTGTCTATTTCGGGCTCAGGCAGTTCTAGGAATCGGCCAAGACTGTACACATCAGTATCAGGATTTATAGAATCGGCGATTAGAGAAAAGGTAAGGTCATCGATCTGTTCCGGGCAATAATCAAATATTGCAAAAGCTCTGTGGAAATTGGAAATAACAAAAGTACTTATTGGATTAAAACAAAAACATATATAGGGGCGCATATAGGCCTACTTAAAAGAACAAACACAAATAAATAACAAAAAGCATACTAATTACTTCCTAATTAAAAAAAAAACTCTCACATAAAAAGAGTTGAAATAGAGATGCCATTTACTTTTCTTTTTTTCATGATATATATCTTAGTATAGAGCATAATCCCTTAACAGTTCCCTCAGGAACGCCTGGATTTCCGAGAAATTTAGGTTTAATATCAAAATGATGACGATGTGTCATAAAACTGATGAATAGTAAATAAATATAAGTCACACTCTTCTGAACAATGTACATTTGAATTACATCATCGTGGTATGAATATAAATGTATTTGCACAAAGTTGGTAAATTTTCCTTCACAAATTAATTTAGAGGAGCCTACCGAAATAAATAAAGATACAAAGATCTCATGATGAAACTTAAACGCGCTAAAGAAAGCTTCTGACTCCTTGTTTTAGAGCAACCGAAGAATCATTGAAATGAATAGTACACCCTATAAACACGCTATCAATATCCAATATATATAATACCGTTCGGAGGAATATACATGCTTGCCTAATGTGCTGAAACACATTTTGTATGCCTTTATGAGGGGCGTATCAA
Source organism: Strongylocentrotus pallidus (assembly GCA_030265145.1). Classification (NCBI taxonomy): domain Eukaryota; kingdom Metazoa; phylum Echinodermata; class Echinoidea; order Camarodonta; family Strongylocentrotidae; genus Strongylocentrotus; species Strongylocentrotus pallidus. The sequence goes on along the minus strand of JARBES010000131.1, from coordinate 19,727,140 downwards.
TAATTGCAGAAAGCGGGGGCGTCCAGACACAATGTCTCGTTTTCAACAAACTTCTTCGAATTTTGAAAGAAATGTTGTTATAATTTTCATGTATCAGGCATAAATCAGGCATAAATGTTCATTTCTATTCCGCCCTTTTCCTTCTTTTCTAAGCGCATAGGGACTTTCTTTGTGTGAGTG
>JARBES010000131.1:19537869-19549681 GCA_030265145.1 Strongylocentrotus pallidus | reverse complement strand
CATATACAAACAAACAAATCATCTCATTTTAATACATATCGATATAAACTAAAATAAATATAGGCCATCTATAAATCCCGTGAAAACCTTTTACAGCTAAGAAACATTCTTAGAAATGTGCATTTGCATTCCAATCATTATAACAATGATTTTAACCAATTATATTTTCCAAATCCTTTTGCAAGAAACAAAGTGCATTTCTATAAATTGGTAAAAAGACGATAATTTTTACATCACATTACAAGTTATTATCACGATCGCAAAGATATTCGAAAAAGCATCCTATTAAAGGGAAATGTAAATATTCCCCTATTGTTCATCCCATACAAATCAAGTTCAGATTACATAATACTTCATTTTTAAGTTGGCATATTTTAATACCTGACGCGCAAGGCTATTTTAATGGCCTTATGTGATTTTTGCGAGAGTAGCTGCGATCACTGTGTTAATTGATGAATTAAAAACAACATATCATCGTAATTTTCAACAACAAGTGCGGAGCCCGTCAAAATATCACAATTGTTAAGATATGGGAAATATGATTTTAAATCAAGATTGAATTGAAGTTTTAAAAGCATTACCAAAGCATGTCGACATGTCTGGTACACCCCCGGAACACCCCGTTCCTGCGGCTAGCAGACTGTTCATTCTTTGGTCCCCCTTCTCCGTCCCATTGGATATCGACCGCCTTGAATGCATCGCAATGACCTCTTGCGTAGTTTCTTGCGCATTCCACATAAATTGGCGCTGACATCTCAAAAATTGACCCCGGTGAAATCTAAGTTACCCGTCTAGATGACCCTTTCTGCTCTGACGTATGTATTTTATCCGTCGACCAGAGGATGTTAGCTAAGTCTGGTGCCATACAATTATTGGTACGTGATATTCTTTTCTTCGTTTCTTTCTCTCCGGACTTAGCCATATACACGATTGCTTACCGTAAATTAAACTTGCGTGTCTACTTATTTAAAAATACATCGTACATACACGTATTCATATAAATATACATTATTCATAATAAGTGTATATTATTATATTATATATATAAACAAATAGTGGAAATTCTTTCACTTCAAAATAATTGTTGTGAGTGCATTTGTGTATCATATTAATAAATGGAAGCTTGCTGATTCAAAAAAGTAATTATTATCATAGAGAACATACAAGCTATGTAGGATTTCCTTTGAAGGATTCTCACACTACAACAAAAGGAAGAATTTCACGGTCAACTTTAAAAGCAAATATACTTTTACGTTTTCATAAATAGATGCAATAAAGGCAGCAATGGTTCATTTTTAATTTTATATCGAAACGCACCGATTCATAATAAATAATAAGTTCCAAAAGAAACCAATGTAGACCTATTTTGTTCCACAAGTAATTTTTCTTGTTATTCAATTTTTCTGTTGATTTTCCTTTTTCTTTGGCTTTTATAGATATTTCAGGGTAGATTAATTAATTTTCTTTATTACCATATTTGTATAGCGACAGTTGACTGTCCAGTAATATACGCTATACAAATGTAATTTGATCTTTATCATTATTGTTATCCAATTTCAGTTTTCTGAAATCATATGAATATTTGCTATTCTTATGATATAAATCATTCATTTAAATTACAATTCAAGCAAGTTAGAAACTTTTAACGCAGTATAATGTTTTTTTTCTTCTTCTTCATGATATTAATTGGGCATGATATTTCCTATAAAAACTGAAATGGAATTGAAAAGCAATTGCACAGATACCGTTCAATTGTCAATGTGAAAGTATATACCCGGAAGGTTGCCATAAAATTTGATTCAAAAGAAGGCGCGGACTACCTTGTTTCACATCATTCGGCAAATGGTGTTCGTCATGATTATATACTCTTATTTGCCATGACAACATGATGCATTCGTGCTCTACAATAAAATCCAATCAACGTCTATTTTACTTTAAATGACCTGCATTCCCATTTGAAATTTCTTTCGCAGGACTATTCCGCTCATGCTAATATTTGTTTTTCTTTCTAAAATAATCTTTCCTCTCCTTTAATTCTCCCTTCCCTAGTAGTAAGCTATTAGTATATTCTCATAATCACACTCAGTAAGCAAAATCTGAACAAATTCTCCATTACCTATGTAAGATAAAATACATGGCCTGTCAATTTTTTTTCTCTATAACATTTGATTGATGTAAATTGGTATACACATTTTTAAAACCATTTTATCATCGATACGCAAATGAAGAGATGGAATCAGAAATATGGATTTTCACGACAAGTGCATATAGAGCCATTATATCCTTTTCAACCTCGACTTAATTTAGTTGCATATTCTTGAAACAGGGCTTTATGTTCCTTCACTCCCCCTCTCTCTACCTCCCTTACTGGCAGACTGGTTTTACATTTAGAGTGATGGTTTTGGAGCAGTTAAAATAAAAATTAATTCACGTTTGGGAATTTATAATTTGTAGCTGCTGTTTGTGCAACCTACTCGCCTATATACGGCCATATGTTTTTGATAAATTTATATTTCCACAAAAAATATTTTCATTAATATTTATTATTATTTTAAACAATTCAATTATTAGTGAATACCTCATGTAGAACAGTCCTAGATATGATTTGAGCATCCATGGGAGGTTCTGTTTCTTTCTTCAAGTTGAGTATTCAAATAAAAACCTATTAAAATTCTGCATGATTTAAAAAATGCACGCTTTACAGTCTGGTAAACTCAAATCAATTTTCAACAGTATTAAAAAACCCGTTATGAATTCATGCATTTGGTCCTGTTGTAGTTCCCCCTGTCAGGTGTATGTAATTAAAACACTCCCTGTTGATCATTCCCACATGTATACGATAGTGACATTACTCAACATTGATAAGAGCTGAAAAAGATAGAAATAGGAGGAGAGTTAGATAAGAGAGACAAGGACTTAAAACGTGAATGAGAGATAAAGGGGGAGGGAGAACAAGAAAGAGAGGCAGACAGAGTGAGTGAGTGAGACAGAGAGAGAGAGAGAGAGAGAGAAAGAGAGATGAGGGACGTATAAGATATAAAGTGACGTTAATATAAATCAGGAACCATTTTAGTATATCTATAAAGCGCTTAGAGACTTCCGAGATGTATAAAGCGCTTTATAAAAGCTGAATATTATTATTATTATTCTACATGAGTGGGGTAAAATATGTGCAATCAAAATCAAATCAAGTTAGGTTTTGGCAAACTTATCTGAAATATACGAAAATACACGTGGCAAATGTAAATCGTAACTATTCAATTTTCATGCATGTCAAAAACGCTTTTCGGAATGGCAGTTTTAGAGAGAGTGGAATCCTGGCACTCCATCCAGAAATGAATCGTTCTCATCGAAAGAAATCCTTCATGATCTTCAAGCCTATTATGAAAGATTCATCCACTTATACGTGGATAAAACAAAGGCGAAATCCCGTGTCATCAAGACCTAAAAAACCCTCGTAGTATAGGGACTCCAAAATGACTTCACTGAATTGAAGATAATGTGAGAATGAAATATGAATCCCAATCGCAGTGCGTCAAAATTAAGAAAGATGTGATGAGAAAAACATGATCAAAATTCCAGTAATTCACCGAGAGCTTTAAAGGCACACTGCCATACTTGTAGCTACTTGCTCCCTCTATATAGAGAACTTCCCCAATCGGTGCCTGTTGGTCCCCCATGATCCTCTTTTTCTTATGTTAAATGAGAGCTGAGTTAATGAGATAGCCACCTGTCACAGTGACCTCGATGGCTCTCTGTGTGGTCTAATCCCTTCTGGCCCAGTAGTGGTGACGGTCTTTAAATATCATGGGGTACAATACTATATCACACAGATATACACAATGACATACAAAAAGCACTGCAACTTTAATAATGACGAAATAGCCATATGTACATGATTTTAAACCATCGGGGTTGCTACTTTCATTGATAGAATCATAAACACTTAAAATATGCGAAATAACTTGTGTGTACTGAGTGACTAGTAATTATTACAGGGAAAATATCCGAGTGTAATATACCCACTGAGGAAATTATTACACTCATAATTCATTTTGTACTATGATACTAGACTGGCATACTGATATCTTTAATGTACTCTTTGGTTGTTACGCTGATAATGTTAACCTTTAGATATTGTATGGTTTTCTCGTGCTTCATATCATGTAATACCTTTTCTACATGAGATATGAAAAGAAGGTACAGATGTAAACGCATACATACGTAGGTGGAGGAAAAAATACAAGGCAATCCATGCAAATCATTTTTTTAAAAAGTGTATCTGATTAGAATTTTAACGACTTTCCATTTTATGAAAACCATTTACTTTTAATATTGTAATTAATTGATAGAGAGAGAGAGAGAGAGAGAGAAGGGGGGGGGGGGGATAAGCAACTAAATATTTTTTTTACATCATGGTAAGGTAGTGTGAAACTAAGGGTTACATTCTGTTAATGAATAGGAGCACGATACTGGAAAAGTGTGAGAGATATGATTAAATTGCAACTGAGACACCCCCACACATTCATTTCAGTCAGTCATAAAATGTAAACATTGCTATTTCACCGCGCAGCTTTTCATCAAACATATACACACACACGCACACGCACACACATACACACACCAACCGAGTTCCTGTATTAGAGCCGCAGACAAAGCATAAACGCACGTCGCCCAACCTCCCATTACAATTTGTGTCTCTCCCACGTAACCTTCCAAACGCTGTTTCATTAGTAATAGAAGGATGATGAAAATTGCGTTTGGCTTAAATCACGAGGCTGGCCTTACTCCCTTTGATGCAACAATTCGTTTACTGTATTAGTTGACGAATCAGAGGGCATGGGTCGTCGTTACTGATTTGATTGCATGGCTATTAGCCGAGGAGCTTGTATGGCGAAACGATTAGGTTTAGAGCAAGACGGCACGCAGAGATAGATTTAAACGAAATCTTAAGTGTGCGCTCTATAATATGGTGAAATTTATGTTAAATGCAACAGAAAATGTCTTCGAAGCAACAGGCTAGTGCACGCATGCATTTTCACGACATGGGTTCGCTCAATAGGAGTGCTATTTGCATAGGCGCTCCGTTAATAATGGCCATATTTCGTTACGTACTGTTCAAACCAATACCTTAAATGGCATATCCAACATATCAGATCATAATCATGATAGATCCACTGTGTTTATTGCACTGAAAAAACACAATTATCCATTGGCCGTGTGATTATTTTGATGTTGGCAATTTATGATTTTCATCATCAACATCATCCCTATCACTATCAGCATCATCATCGTCGTCGTCATCATCATCATCATCATCACCATCATCATTATTATGATCATTGTCATCTTTATCCTCATCACCCCACCATCATCATTAACATCATCGACTCCACTTCCACCACCGTCAATACCATCACCACCATCCTCACCATCATTACCATAATAATCAACGTCAACATCTTCATCATCGCTCAATGCAGCCGGCTGTCAATCTGTGAGGAAAGGCCTGGGCTTTTATTTTCATTGCCACACGTGTGACGTTTTTTGGGACCTTCGTTCGTTTGTTATTGCCATCAATGATATCAATTTGTTCTCAGCTCTGACGTCTATTTTCATTGTTTATTTTACCCGTGGACGCTGGAGGAAGAGAGAGAGAGAGAGAGAGAGAGAGAGAGAGGAAGAGCTAGTCAAGTATAATCGTCTGATACAAATACGATACAAAGGCAGTCCTATCGTGCGGATATTGTTTTACAACTAGAACAATGGCGACAGGAGACGTCCGATGTATCAGAAATAGTAAACACATTTCCATTTTGCAGCGGAACACGCATTTCTGTTAATTTTCGAAATACAAATGTTATGATACCCCTTTTATCGCTATTTGATCTTACAGTAGACGTGTTACCAACTTCAATTTAGTAGTTTGTTTTGATGACGATATAGTCTATTCTTTTGGAGAAAAAAATTCGGGTAGCATTGAACAAATATTATAATTGATAACCTAGAAGTATTCACCTCAAAGAAGTTAAATGAATTAAATGGGAGGGGTTTCGAAGGGCTTTTATTTATTTACGAACTCATGCAAGGTAAAAACGAACTACAATTTTAATTTACATTATTTATTTTGAAGGGCAGTCATACATTTCTTACCGCTATAGAATTGCAGCATTTCCATTGGAATACTTTTTATACGAGAGCATAAATGTAAAAGACGACTAACGTAAGTATTTGGGTTTTTTAAAAGATTATTCAAGGCTATTCCTCGTCTAGTAAAATCCTCTTCATGATCTTCCGTTCAGTATAATGATTTCTCGTTAATTCGGTGTCACATGATAAAGACGTTTTCTACTGTGGCATGATATACCAACCACGCATGCACATTATGCACGGCGCAGTGTAACGAGAGAAGATGAATTCGTTGGGTAAGACAAATGAAAGAAAAAGTAGAAAATATCTACTTCCCTTTCGAGAATTATCCAAGAATAACAAAACACTTCATCTTCAAATGCCTTTCATTCGAATCCGCCTCAAATATATCTTGGGGTATGATGGCATGTCATCTTGATTTTAAAAATACATGTATAACCTTTTATCATATACAGTACCGATAACAGTGATTTCTTTTACGTTGTTTTTAATGTTTGATCTACAATGTTTTAATATTCCTTGTATGTTAGATTCATTTCCATTTGAAAAGCGTACCCACCAGCAAAATTCATTTAATCTGGCCGTCGGCTTTAAATAATTGAGAGATACGAAATAGAAAAAAAAATCCTTGACGCAATCCCACAAATCCATTATTCATGCCAATTTTAAGTCGATGTTTTTTAGCTTTTGCCCCTGACGCCAAGGTATTTGGTTACCCCTCTTCATCATAATTGAGCTCCATCGTGCAAATTCAAGAGATTTCTGCTGCGAGTGCTGTCCAGAATTCACAAAAATTGATTTCATGTCTGACAGAGCCCAAGGCAGCAATCCCTTGCATTTTTAAAATGTACATGGATTATGTATTCCTTAACCATCCACAGCGAAGCACCTGTCAAAAAACTTACCATCATCTGGGATGGAATTGATTCTGACGTGTAAAGACAAATGACTCCATTGGTATTAACTTTTAAGTGGATTTTGCAGGATAAATACAGAAACGTAGGAGTATAAGGAATGCGACTTTGTGTTTAGTGAAGGCAGTACAATTCCCATGTATGATTTTTTAAATGAAATGCTCTCAAACAGAAGTGCCTGCGATTAACAGAGCAGTGAACCGAAGCCAGGCATAGGGCAACATTTTGCTGTTCCCCTCATTTCTCTCTGTATCTATCTCTCTCTCTTTCTCTCTCTCTATCTCATTTACACATATCTTCCTCCTCTTTTTCTCTGCTGTCATATTTGTTTCTTCCCTCCTTTATCTTAAAATATTTTTCTCTCTCTTTCTCTTTCCGATGAGTATTTACTGTCGCATTACATTTTTTTTTAAATCTGAAAATAATCCTACTCGCTGAATAAACATACACAATTCTCTTGTATCGTCACTTTGTATAACTACGATAAGACCATAGACTTAAGTTCAACGGTCTCCGTGATTGATAAAGACCACAAAAAAAAAACAGGCCCTAAAGGTTATGGCCAAATCAACGTTGCATTCTAAAACCTTGACAAAGAGAAATTCACAAAATGCAAACGATTGCTACAGCAAATATTGTCCTACTGAGTGACTTTATTTGATGAGCTTTATCGCCCCATCTTTTTTTCTCTCTTTTCTTGTCAAACTGGTCGAGCGTTTTAGCATTTTTGTGCCGTCAAAGCAGAAACTCGTTATGAGGCATCCATTATTACCGTACTAATGCTATATATATTATTTGCCCCTTAATGTCAGGATAAAAGAGCGACGACTGTCTGTCCATTATATACCGAACACGAGTTCACTCGAAAGTGTTCAGCTCAATCATAAGTAGCTGATAAAGTAATTATGAATAGAAATTTGAAAGCATTCGTTTATATAGTACATGTACCACTAGGTACCATCACGGTGTCGTTAATATTCTTTGTCTTGCATTACATAACGTTTTACACTATTTATTTTAATATGGTAGAAGGAATGGATTACTGTGAAAGCTACATGCAAATCCATTTGGATCTTTAATATGGTTGTAAATTCTTTTATTTAGAGAAATGTTTTTTGGAGAATAACGAACCATTCAACAAATTCAACGAAATAATTTCTCTTTCCCCGTATTCTGTTGCCTTGTTTGCTAGGAAAACCCTCCCACGTTTCCTAGGTTATTCTAAAAACTTGATGCATTAGAGAGAATCAGTAAGCTACTCTTGAACACAATAAATCTGCAATTAAGGATCTACATGTATATAGGTGAATGCCAACATTCTTACAAAATTCATAAGCGTCTTCACAAAGGCATCCAGTAACCATTTGAGATCATTTCAAGGTGGTATTTCTAAACCATTTTAGGAGTTAATTCATCATCAGTCTCTGATCAGGAGTGAGTCAAAGTTGCGATCATTTATCACTGATGCCCTTTTTTCAAATATTTGTTCGGACTAAAAAAAATACCTACAAAAGAAAACAAGATATACATCGAAGTTCACGATTCGTGGATTTTCGGCGCTTAGGGTGGCATTCTATTTTTACTTCAAGAAGAGAGTATTTTGCTAACTCGAAAACAGATGTTATCCGTTTCCATTCCTAAATGTTTGCACATTGGGTAAAACTATCGGTAAAATAGAATCAGTGTGGGATGAAATATATGCGAAATGCTTTATACTTCCGTGTTTAAAGGGGACATTAATTTTGTAACATTTTCTGTTGAACTTTGTAAACCCGACATTTTGAATGTGGATGGAGAGGGGGTATTGACAACCCAGAAACACGCCTCCTGAGGATACAACCATGGACCTAACGCCTTGAATCGCCCTAGCGCAAAATCTCTGTCTCATATCATCAGCCTCCAAGATGTCACCCCACGCTCGCTGTAAGAGAGGTAACCGGATACGCACCCTGTCTATGTTTCGACGTTCCTCTAACTCTCTGCCGCCTTCCTTCTCGTTGATAGCTCACGACATTGTTTGTTCGATAAACCATGAGCAAGCGAAGAAGACACCACGGACCAAAGCCCGCATGAAGATGAAGTGATTCGCAGGACACTGCCATTCTAAGGTGTTCCTCCGTCTACTTACATTGCAAACATATAGATCAGAGGCAATCAAATCTCATGGCATGCTATGTAGGAGTGACCTACAAATCATTCTACCCAACTTTTTTGGCCGGACTATACTGCAATGCAAGTGGAACATTTTGGTTTGATCACTCTATTTCATGAATCCATTCATATGGATAGGGAAGAACGGCATATTTATTTAAGATTCGTCAACAGTTCTCCTTAAAATATCATGTAATTACTTTCTATTACTGTTATAATCGACGGAATGGTGCATATCTTTAACATTTTGTTGCAGGCTTGGGAGATCTGCCTTCTGCCAAACTATACAAAATAAAATTACTACACGGTCAAATTCTACATAGACAGAAGCGACGAAAAGCTTTTATTTGTCTGTACTCGTTGCCATTCTCCGATTTTTTTTTATCACCAATCATCTCTTCATAAGAGATTCAGATAAGTAATATTAATAAGCATAAAACCCAAAGATACATGTACATCATAAACGTAATTTAAATTGGGTCTGTCCTCAAATCATCTCCATTGTTCTTAGAAGGAATACGGACTACCGATAGAGCCTTGAGAGATGGTCTAAAACTCACTTCAAGCCTCATTCCATGGTAGGCAGAGAAGCGATTAAGTAATAGTTTCAGAGGCTTGAATTTAAACTAGGTTATAGCGATAATATTGTTATCATTATAATTTAAAATTAATTGTCTCTTTTTAATTAGTAGAAGGGGATATATAGATAAATAGATAGAGTGAGAAAAAAAGAGAGAGAGAGAGAAATAAGGATAGAAAGATGGGATTATGCGATAGGTAAAACATTAAAACAACATCAACACCAACAAACTAACAAACTGGCAAAAACTTCAGCTGTGCATGTTCGCGTGTCTCCTTCGCATCGCTCTTGCATTCAATATCTCGTACATGAGACGGGTTTAAGTTGTACCATCCCTTAAGCCATTGCCATATTCCATGCCCCACCCCTGTTTCTCTCGCCCGTGTTTTTCTCCACCTTTTCGCTGCCTGGCACCAGCCTTCATCCCAGGCAATAGTATATGGTTGCTCTTGATCGTTGCCTGTCTCCTTCTACCGTTTCGGATCTGGTTTCCAGGCCATGGATTTAGGCGCGTGGTCGATTTCCATATGCTTCGACTTTCTGCCAGAAGAAATATCAGGAAGGGTTGAATGAAACAAGATGACAGAAAAACAAATCTGAAAGGGGTATATTTTCATCGCATTTGCATAGAAGGAAAACATACAGGGTCATTTCAACCCATTCCATTTCGATTGTATAGTATTTTTTTAAATCATTTTCACCTTTATTGCTTTGATTCACTGTTAATCTCTTACCATCCTGAATGATGTCATTTTTATTTGAAAAAAGTTTACGAATTAAGGCTTATCAGATATGACATAGTAAATCACCTTTTAAAAAAAGTAGGAACGGCAAATGCGCGCAATTAACACTAACGTCATCGCTAACAAATGCCTCTTTTTTGCCGCATCATATCTTAACGAGGCCTTTCATATCCATCTGTAATTATTATTGATGGGGGCTATTTAAAGATATGCGATTACTTTTAAACGAAAGCCTCATGTTGATTAATATCAGTGTTATTTTTTTAAATATTGATATAAAAGACTTTATTGATTATTGATTAATTATTGATATAAAGACTAAAGCGTTGCCAAATCGTCTATATTTACTTTTCATCTTTGAACTGCATCATCAGCTCACGTTCACATCAATATCTTAACTACCATTAGTCCATTACCCTATCCCAGCATGAAAAGCCGTGTCTTCTGACGCTGTCAATACCGCTCGACCATGTATGACATTTTGATCATAGGGATAGTTAGTAATAATTGAAATTAATTGCAGTGAGAAAATGACATCCATGTAAAACAAGCACACGGGGTGCATGAGATATTTTCATCGCTTACGTGTTTGTGTGTATATCGAAACGAACTATTATATTTGGTCCTAACTAGCAACCCCTAGAAATTGGCATTTCCAACGCATCATTTTGACTTGTCATTTTGTATGACTTGGCACGAAAACGATGTGTAGTAAATGGATACCCGATAGGCAGAAACTCCTGGGATATGTTGGTGCATTATCATAGCAGCTAAGCCAAAGCTGGCTTTGTAATAATATTCATCGCCTGATACTTATAAATCGTTCTCTAAAACTCCAATTATGATCACGTTTATTAGCATTCATTGCAATGGACATATCGATGCATCATGCCATGATGTAAATACAAATACAACTGTATATCCCTTGGTGAAGCCATATCGATAAAACTCATTACCAAGGTGATTCAACAGTATTTCTTTTACCGACACCATCATTTTCTTGTCATTGTTCTTCAAAACATGTATTAATTGGTCAGAACTTTAATAGTAATGGTAACATAACGTTTGAACGCTAACGTAACGTATGCCAAAGTAACGTTTAAACAGAACATCTAACACGTTTATCATGCTTTTAAAGACCCGAGAATTGTGCGTTGTGCGTATTTACAGTTGGTGCTGGCTTCCATCTCGCTCTCGCTCTCTCTGTGTCTCTCTGAAAGGGTGTGTTGTTGTTGCTGGTGTGCGATGCTGCTGCTCCGCCACTAAAGCTACCG
>JARBES010000131.1:19412501-19429338 GCA_030265145.1 Strongylocentrotus pallidus | reverse complement strand
ACCACAGTGTACATTAACTGTGTGTATGTGTGTATAGCATGTAGCATTGAGTCAATGCATAAGATCACATATTACAGTTTTGTTTTTGTTTTTTGAGTGACTCACATTCCGTTACTTTTCGACCGCCGGAAAAAGGAGTAACCCATTTCCCTCGTTTTTCCTGAATTCCAGGATATCTGGGTGGTTTAATTGACTGTTCGCCCAGTCGCGCGATATCCTTCCATGTAAAAGAGTAGAAAATGAGACGTTCATAGTCAAACATTTAAAAAAAAAACTAAATTGTCTTAAAAGAAAAGAAGTTCGAGACATTTTTTCAGAAAAACAAACACGATGTGAATAATGATAAAAATGATAGTTATAGTAATACTAATAATTACACTACTACTATTATTACTACTACGAATAATAATGATAACAACAATAATAATACTTATAATAAAAGTAATTTATAATAAATAGTAATGATAATGAATCAGTATGCAATTTCCGACGTATAAAAAAGATTCATTCGTACGGCACATCAAAACCAATGGGTGTCACTCATCCGAATCATCCTGATCATAGTCGTTTTTCGTTTTAAAAGATAGATCGCAGACAAAGATGTTGCCTTCAAAGTTGATGAAAAGTGGCCTGTTATTGATACCAAAGTTACGTTTCAGTTCAGTGTGATTAAAAAAGAAAGATACTAATCGTAGTTCTATTCCCGTTTTTATCATATTTTGCAGTGTCTGAGGTAATAATGTATTGAATAATGATGTCCATGTATTGTATATGAAGAGTTTAATTCCAAAAGGCGCTAAATCCACTTTTGGCGTTTTCAAGTAAATCAAGGTTTTCTGTTAGACCACTTTTGTTTCAACGAAACCGCCAAATTTTCACACAGTTCAAAGATCTACCCCCAAAGATCATTAAAATATTGCTTAAAGAAATCCTGCCATAGTAATTATTTTTTATATTGAACAAGATTTCGCTTGCAGTTATACGATTTAAATTGTTGTTACATTGCTACAAATAAGCTCGTCTATTTAGCGGTTATCTATGAAAGAAACCCTGCAGGTGTTATCGACTGACATAAAATAACAACGCAAACATATTTCCAAAGATGATTCCACGGTTAAGCACTAAATCCTGCAATCGTTATCTTTGGATATCATTATCAATGAACATGGATTTAAAAAGAATATATTTGAAAAGGCGATAAATTTGATTAATTACTTTAATTATTGAAAAATAAATTAGACCGTTTGCCCATAAATTTAAATTCCCTGTCTTGTTTCTTTTGTTTCAAATCATAACTGTATTTAAATATATGTCCGACAGACCATTAAATCATTAAACAATAACACGGAATTGACTTTCACAGACCCCGATGCCAAGTGAGTGGACCATCTATTATACATCATGTTAGTAGGTTTTGTATTGTTGTAGTAACTAGTAGAGGTAATGGTCGAAAGCTCCTATCTCTTTATAACAATTTGCTTCGCATTTTATTCATATTTCTATTTTTCTATATCGGATATGCATTATAGAGCCTAAAATCATCTGCAATTGAATTGTGCATAGTCCTGTTTTAATAATCTTTTTTTTTTTATCAACAGAAATCATCGGGCTGCAAACTATATTGTAAAGTACCTAATTGATTAAATATATATATATATCTTTAAGTTTTATGATTGTCTTTCATCTTGTTTTCTTGTCTATGTACCGCATGAAGCAAACACGCGTAATAAAATTGCCGGAAATTATGTACGGAATAATTGTTAGTATATTCAAAGTTCAATATTTAACAATATACGTGATGCCTTTCTCCTACAAACAGTATGATAAAATATTGTATCATTATTAAAAATGCAGTAATGATAAAGATATGACATAGATGCAAATTAAGTTCTGAATCTGAGACCATGTGAAACCATATCATAGTCTCTGTTATTTACCAAATACAGCACAAAAATGCCTTACAAAATGATTTTAATGCCGTCAGAATTCAATGTGATCGCCACTTCTTCACACCCTTTTTTACAATACATATACATTGTGGTGTAATTAGGAAAAACATTAAGATGTGAAGTAATTTCTTTCAAGTGAGATCATGCCAAATCACAAATTATATATTACAATAATTGTTGATTGAATACAGAGTTACAAAAAACATTTAGATATGTTTTAGATGCACTGGATGTTAAATGTGTAAGAGTGCTTTTGCACTCAGTGTCTCTCTAAGAAACGTGCTGGTGAATTGTCTTTTCCATCGGTTGCTCCAAAACTGTGGAACCAGCTACCTACTGCTGTGCAGACGGCCTCATCTGTTGACCAGTTCAAGAAACTACTCAGGTCACATCTATTCTGCTAGAAATTACTTTATTACCAGCCTACATACTTTACTGATCTCTGAGAAGTGTCTAACTTTTGTTTTTACGTGGCCCAAACATTGTGCAGCGTGTGTGCAGCGCTTTGTAACTGCAGGGAAAAGGCGCTATATCAAATATATTTTGGATGGATGGATGCACAACCTCTTTTTTTTATAACCCAAACTATATTATATTTGAGGGAATTAAAGTTAACATTTAGCTATGGTAAATCCCTAAAATAAACCATACTAAACCATTAATTCTATGAGACATTACTTCTGTTTTTCATTTTTTTTAAAACTCAACAAAATTGTATTTTGAAAATGCTTCAATTTGGAAGAAATTGATATGAACACCGCTTCTTCATGCCTTTTCCTATTCAAACTACATATATTTTTGATTGAATTCAATACAGAATTGAAAGTATGAAGTAATCTCATCAATATTCAGACCATGCCAAAATGTAAAATTGTTATAGCATAACTTATGTTTTTCATCAAATATAGCACACAGTAGTCTTTTAGAAATGCTATTGAATACGCCAGATATTACATGTACACCGTTTCCGCTCGCAGTATCCTAGTCAACCTACATTGTGATGGAATCGAGACCCTGCCAAACCGTAAGCTAAATTCTATACTTTAACTTCTGCTGTTAAATACAGCGCGAAACGCCTATCAAACGCTTAAATATCTAATGACCTAGAAATGAATATGAACACCACCATGTACTCCATGTCCTTTCCTACCCAACCTTAGATGTGATGTAAGCCCCCTAATTAAGAACCAAACTAAAAGATGGGAAGTAGATAAGGTAAGACCGTGCAAAAGCGTATTGTGTAAATGACTCCCGTTTTTCACCAAAAAGAAAATATATTATAAGCCTATCTTTCAAATTGCCTCACATATTGCGCCACTATAAATTAATGTGAACACCGCTTTTCACGCCCTTTCTTACCCAACCTACATTGTGATGTCAATAAGAACAATACTAAGATATAGAGACACATCACGTGAAGATGATTATGGGCGGTACGCATGCGCACATGGGCGATCTTCAAAGAGGAATAAAGCTGCATCGAACGATCATAATATAGCTAATTTCCGTCCCCTACCAGGCCATTTCAGCAACGTTGACGGCGACCGGAGCGATCTCATACCTTACCATATGGTTGATTCCTGGTCCATCGTCTCCCGAATTCAGCTGAAGTAGAAACATTTGCTGAAGCATAATTCCATCTTTCAAAGTTGCCCATTTTTTACCAACCCTGCCGGAACATTAAATATCTCGCGATGCTGTGCACGATGAAGGCAAATTCGGCGAGAATATATCTGTGGGCATCTCTTGTGGTCCTACTGGCTTTTCTTACTTGGGAAGGACCAAGAGGAGGGACCTTTGTAGGAGCCGATACTCCTGCAAACTGCAGCTTTGAAGAGATCGAAGGAAGATGGAAGTTTCTCATGGGCCCGGTAAGCGTCTCCTTCATTCCCTTGTTTCCTAAGAGCTTATATACTGTATTAGTAAAGGTTTCCAAAATATTAGTAAAGATAAAGATAGCTTCCAAAAATGTATTGACTTGAAATCCACAAGTAAAGCTATGGGAGGATAACAAAAAAGAAGACAAGAGAAAAAAAATATGCGTAAGCCAGTAAGATTGAGAAAGGCTAACTTTGTTTCATCTTTGAATAATGACATTCTCACCTAAAGGATGAAAAATCACAGCTCCTAGTGTGGTCATACAAATCAGATGAACACTTGTTTGGCTTTACAAAAAAAGCTTATTATGAAAATGAAAAAGAATTTACTAACGATCTTTTGGAATTGTACATATACATATATATGCATGTTATATATAGATTACTTTCATTTTACGCAAATATGTTTATAAAATTATGTTATGTATTTTTTTACCTTGTAGTAGACTTCAAATTTTTACTCGCTCATATCAATCATTTGGTGACACATTTGTGACACACCCAACTGATAAACGGAGCATCCACACTGCAAACAAATATATTTATATGTACTTTACGAAAATCATTCTAAACTTTAACAATTTGTCAAAATGCCTTACATCATTATTATATGATAAACAATACATGTCATCAACATTAAATCATATTACACTCCAAAATATACTATTTAAATTGTATTTATAAAGGAATTTCAATAGTCTTTTTCTAGTTTTCCCTATTTCATCGTTCCATGTAAGCCATTTTATTGCATATGCGTGTACGTTTTGCAGATCAACGTCGATGGAAAATATAAATAGACAACATTTTTAACATAAGGTATGGCATTTTGTGTGGTTCTTTGACAGAGTACTCAGAACAGCCGAGTTAATTGTTCGATGCCCTGGAAACCCGTGAAGACCTGGATTGTGAGTCTTCGATTTCCTGACCTTGCAATCGATGAAACTGGTAAGTTCCTACAATTTAGCTTATATCTTTACTTTCATTACAAACGTTGCGATCAACTAACGGTCTCTTAATTGTCATTTCAAATGGCGCGACCGGCATCATAAGCAGCCATATTTGTGTTTTGTTTGTGTGTTTGTTTGAGTTTTATGAGCCGTCCCTCTACCAGAAATAATACAGACCATCAATCCGAAAGAGTGACCGGCCTGACGGGATAATTATCTTCGAGTTTCCTATTAACCAGTCTGCCACTGAACTCAATATTATCTCGAAAATAATAAATTGATAAAAGAATGATGATGATGAAATATTGTTCTCCTTTTGTAATATTGAGACAGGAGAAGGGAAGGTTGACACTTTTATAACATACCTATGTGGAAATGTGTGTGGGATGGTGGTGGTTGGTCCTCTGTTTCGTAAATCCTTAAAACTTCTTCCTCATTATATGAACCTTTAAAAATCCAAGTATTAACATTTACATAATTATGGTGAAAACTGTCTGAGGCAATGTAAAAAAAGGAGAATTAAAGTTCAATGGGTATACATTTACACGTGCTTGGTGTATACTTCCATTCAAATAGTTTAATAATAATGACAATACGATTGTAATTATGTTTTGTAAGCGTGATTTCATACTATAACAAAGTGCACATATTCTTAATGAAAGCGATACAAAATGTGGAAGGCGCTATGTTTTTTTTTTTTAATCTGTCTTGGTAGACATGTTACAATAGATAAATGTGTACTTAGCATCCAAATTACAATGTGTGAATGACATAACACGCTCTAATTAACCCATAATCAGAAAAGGCGTGTGCTGTTCAATATTGTCAAGAATTTATTCGAAATTATACCGGAGATGTAAGTGCGTTGCAATATTAGTACTTTACTTACTCGTTCTTTTTCTACTCGTATCCTGTTTCATCATTTTGTTTTCGCCTCAAATCATTTTTCTTTATTGTTTCTCTCTTAACAATGCTAACATCCCATCCTTAAGCTATTTTGTCTTCTTGTCTTTACACCATTCTCCCGCCATTAAACTGTTTTATCATCTCGTTTCCGCTTCATAACTTTTTCCTTTACCGGTCCTCTTGTTATTTTTTCATCTCTCGGCCCTCTCATCTTTTCACTATATTCCCGCTATCGTCTATTTCGGGCAGAGGGAAGGAGTGGGGTGGGATGGTCGTGCTAATCTGGTTGGTTATCGAATACAAAAATGACTCGTGTCATTTTTTTAAAACAATGCTCATTTCTCCCTCTCTCCTCTGCAATAAATGTCCATTTCAGCTGTCTCTCTCTCAATCTCTCTCTCGGTCATCCAAATAGAAGGAGGGAGTGCACAAGCCCCCTTAACACTATTTGTACTAATAGCTATTTATAATGTTAGGCATGAGCTTTCTGTATTTAATATATAGTCAGTACTGCCCTTTGATATTCACCACGTGAACTGGTATTAACTAGATGAAAATTAGGCATTAGTATCCCCATGAAAATGTAAATTTCACTGTGATACATACCTACCAATTGTTCAAAAGCAGAAGGAGGAAAACAAAAGGAAAAAACAAAGAATCATCTTTATTAACTCCTTCTTTTGTCCTTTGTCCTTTCTAAATATTACGTCTGTATAATCATGATAATCAAACCACTCCCTTCCCTGTAAGTCTATTCTATTCCCTTTTGCGCCGTCACCTCTATCCCAACCCCATCTCCGCCATTTTCATGATCATCATATTCTGCATCACTCCTCAGCAGCGACCAGGGCAGTGTCAGCCAGAGCGTAAAGTTGGGTGGAGGTCATTCGGAACCATTCGTCTACGGAGAACGCCATATGCTACGCTAAAAGCAATAGTTACAGGGTCGCGCAATCTCTCAGGTTTCATAGCAGGACTACCATTAATGAAATTGCAGGAGACAGCGAAAGAGAGTGTTCATATTATTCCTTAATCACGTGTCATAAATTGTTTCAAAAGTTCAAACATTATATAAAATTATTAGCCTGCTGAAGGCATGTTAATGACAGCCCGATTAAAAAAGAATGTTAGTATAAATATGTTTTAGAGTATATGAATTGGAATTTAAAAGATTTCTAAATGAAAAGGAAAGAATTAAAAAATGAACATGCAAGCTGCACCTTTTTGTTTCTTAACATAACTATCAACCTTTGATATCACAAATTGCACTCTGTTAACAAATAACCTAAAGGTTTCACAATGCCATATAACTATATATAAAATCAATGATTTCAATTTTGGTCATACTATCTTATTCCGAGAAACTTCTTCATATCTAAAGAAAAATATAAAAAATTGCGCAGCTAATCATAGTTTTATAGTCGGACTTGTGATAAATGAACTTAAGATGGTTAAAATCTAATATAACAAGTTTAGGTAGAATTAACAAGTTGGAATATGTACAGGTATGCTAAAAGAACAATATATACAGAAATTGAACTTTTCATTTGTGTATACAGAAAGAGAAAGAAAGCAAGGAAAAAAGAGAGAGAGAGGGGGGACGGGGAGGGAGAGAGGGAGAAGAGAGAGAGAGAGAGCGCGGGAAAGAGAGAGAGAGAGAGAGAGAGAGAGAGCGAGAGAGAGAGAGAGAGACGGGGTGGGGGTGACCTAGAACATTACAGTTGGAAAATATATCAATGACTACTAAAGGAAGAACAAATAACGGAGATACTATGGAAAAAGCCAAACTAAAGACAAAGAAAAAAGAAGAAGCAGGAGGAGAAGGAGTGGGAAAAAAAGAAAAGAGGGGCTTATTTCGAATTTAAAAAAAAAGGTTGTAGAGGTAAAAAGTATCTCTCACAAATATGATAGATTTTTATTAACTACGATAAATGTTCGAAATTACACCATTTTTGTTTAAATGATAACTTAGTGTATATACCCTTATCCACATCTGGAATAGATAGCAGATCATCGAAAGAGCCCAGAAAAATGAGCTCATAATTATAACGCTTGGCGCAGCGGGTAGACCCAGCATCGTGAATTAATTGCCAGGCCGTCATGTCAGGCGTAAAACGACAAGTCAACCTCAATTGCTTTGTACGAGGTCCCTATCAGGTCCCTTTCAGATAACATCGCATCTTGATAGAATTTGAGGGGGTGTGTTATGACGGCAAATATCTGTTAATCGTGTGTTAAACATGTATTCAACATTGTATTCAATTTTTGTCTGATAGATCCCTATTCACATTGAACACGAAAGCAACGAATTTTAAAGAATCTATTCATAAATGGAATTTTAAAAGCCTTGTGCGTCACCTATTGAAATGTGCAAGCATGGCATGGACATACTTTATGTATTCCGTAATTTATTTAAATGGGCTGTAAAAGTTATATTAAATCGCCCTTTAGCTAATATACCCGACACTTTGGGAAGAACCTACGGCAAAATATACGATGACGTACATCTTCCGCTTTCATTTCACTAAAGGTCGTGTAACGCGACCACCCGATCGGACGCGATAAGCCGATGATTCAGAGTAAGCCGGGGCGCCATATTATTTTTACCACGATTGTTCCGGACCCCAGATGAACTCATTTAATACAGCCAATAGGAAGAGTCTAGCTAGAGGGAGGGGGGGGGGGGGGGGTGAAGGCGATCGAGAAAATATAAAAGTTTGTTTGTATAATGCGCGTAGAAGTACAGCTTTTCGCTCAAATCACTAAGAATTATTTTTAATTTCGGCCGTGTATATTACCATGGTGTCTTTGCCATTTTTGTTAAGTTGAAGGGCGTGGCTCGCTAAATTTCAATCCCGTTGCTAATTATGATAAATGTCCTTGACATCACGGACAAGATGAAGGCCGTGGTTCGCTAGATCCATTCCCGCTGCTAATAATGATAAATGTCCTTGACATCACGGACAAGATAAAGGCGTGGTTCGCTAGACTCCATTCCCGCTGCTAATAACGATAAATGTCCTTGACATCACGGACAAGATGAAGGGCGTGGTTCGCTAGACTCCACTCACGCTGCTGATAATGATACATTTCTTTGAATCCACGGACAAGATGAAGGGCGTGGTTCGCAAGACTCTATTCACGCTGCTAATAATGATAAATTTCCTTGAATGCACGGACAAGATGAAGGGTGTGGTTCGCAAGACTCTATTCACGCTGCTAATAATCATACATTTCCTTGACTCCACGGACAAGATGAAGGGCGTGGTCAGCTAGACTCCATTTACGCTGCTTATAATGATACATTTCTTTGAATCCACGGACAAGATGACGGGCGTGGGTCACAAGACTCTACTTACGCTGCTTTAAAGATAAATTTAGTTGACTCCACGGAGAGTACGTGTTTCACTAAAAAAGAAAAATCGGACGAAGGACGTGGTTCGTAAGATTCCATTCACGCTACTACATTTTCTTGACTGCACGACAAGTTTATGTTTCAGTTTTTCTTTTTTAATGTTGAAATGAAGGGCGTGGTTCGTAAGACTCCATTCACGCTGCTAAACATGATCAACTTTCTTGACTGCACGGACATTTAAAGTGACTCGGTAACACTGTTGAAGGTTGATGAAAAAACCGCGTAGTTTTTGTATGAAATGTTACTTTTTTTTAATTCTTTCTACTGTACTAACCCTCTGGCATTTAAAAGGCTCTCAAATCACAAAGATATTTATGGTTTTCTTTGAAGGCGTAACTGTGCAACACCGTCTGTTTTTTAAAACTTATTAATGATTTAATTTATCCATGTTTTTGTTTACCTTGTTATATTTTTTGTTATGCATTTTATATTGTAAACTGACTTGTTTAGTCTTTGGACTTTTTAATCAGTATTTTTCTTGAATAAAACCAAATATCTATCTATCTATCTCTAAAAGCGAATTCTCCCAACCATTTGTTAATCTCTCCTTTTCTTTCTTGGTTTTCTTCTGCGTTCGTAAAAGTATTTCAATCAGTACATCTATAACCAATGGTCTAATTGGAAGAAGAACAAAACACGTGGGGTTAACCTTGAAATTATACTTTCGCTGCCCACAGTGTAGCCCTTATATCTCCTTGGCATTTTATTTTGTGTTATAATAGGTATAATTTTGCTGAATACAAATCATAAATACTAATACCTCAATACGTAATGCTCAGCACAATAATGCGTCAATATCAGCATGGTAATTTCGTTTGTATCGTCTTATAGATCCCATTTTTTGGCTTTTAAATTTCATGTTCATGTTTGTTGTGAAATATAAAATAAACATGATGGAAGTAAATATTTGTATGTATATTTCAAATGGATAACCGTTGTTTCTTTGTGGATGGATAAATTAAAAAATGTCACTAATCAACCTCTGATTCTTTTTTACGTTAGAAAAGAAAAAAGGAAATAAAACAACAATAACATGAAGAAGAGATCCTGCAGCAACAACCTCTTCATATTCTAACCCTACTTCTTTAATTCCTCTACGACTTTAGTTGGAAGAACCGGCTTCTGGACCCTCATATACAACCAGGGCTACGAAGCGGTGATCCGCAACCGCAAGTTCTTCGGCTTTTCCGACTTCGTGAAAATCTCAAAGAAGAAGGTCATCAGCTACTGTAATGTCACCATCGGTTGGTCTCATAATGACGACGGGGGAGACTGGGCCTGCTTCAGGGGTGAACAGATCATGCGATTCCGCGACACCGGTACGTCTCCCGTCAAGGTCAACAACCTTGACGAGTCTGCAACGCAATTCGATGAAAACGCCATTCACCGAAGGAACGACAAGTTCATTGAAGGTAATGGACGTAAAGAGCATCAGATCTTTAAGGGGATCGAGTAAAATACTGTAATACAACCCATACTTCAGTTGGGAAAAGTCTCTTGATTTGATAATACATCCATATTATTTTTAATTTTCTATCGTTATGTTGCATTTTATCCGGCAACAAAAAAAATCGTATGTTTCCTTCAATTTCATTCAGACTACAGCAGATCAGTTCTTGAAAGTACTGTACCCGGAACAGCAGTTCCCCTTTTTAAAGATAATATTACAAGTTATTGAAATCGTAAGGAGGGACGTTGAAAGTTTCTTAGCGAGGGCAATCCAATAAAGCATCGGTATTGTGGTCTAGTTTCACTGTGACATGCTTCAGGGTGTACTTTATAAACGATTTTTCACAATCATTCACTAAGACATACCATGCGTGCTTTGAAGAAGAAAAATAGGTGTTTGTATATATGCAAACGATATCAATATATTTAGATTTTATAGTGAGCTATAAACAAAATGCAAGAATACAAATTATTTAAAGAGAAGTCTGTTAAAATGATATCGTACTGGCTTTATTTACGAATAAAAGTGATCTGCATTATGTTGTTTTCTCTTACTTCGAAGGCGGGTTCTTTTACCCCAAAAATACTTCATCTAATGTGCTCTGAGGCCAATGCGACTTTCGTGTAGATTATGGACGATACTACAGAAATTACACAATATATATTCATTACTGCTTCCAGGGATCAACAAACACCAGGATTCTTGGGAGGCCACCTACTATGACCGCTACGTAAACCTGACCCTCGGGGATATGAGACGCAGGGCAGGTGGCAAGCTCTGGAAGCGTGTATGGCCCGACGTTTCACCAACAGACGATCGCACTAGACAAGGTAAGAACAGGGAACTGATAAGACGTTTTGATAAAGGGCAACTTCATTAGCCTTAATTGTAGTCCTACGTCAACGATGAATATGCGAACAATGTCCGAGAAATATTTTTATTATTTTTGTATTACGTCAAAGAATGTAAACAAAGGTGAGTACCACAAATTTTCGGGAAGAGTCTGACGAAGGATGTAGCTACACAAAAATATAATACTTGCATGTAAACCAAGCTTCAAAAAGAATTGTAAACTGGTAAAACATGATCTTCAAACCACTTTGTGCATATTTTTCAAGACGTGATTTGATTTTTGTACAAATTCAAAATACTTATCCAATCAACGATTTTACATGTATATATAAAGATATCACGGTTAAGTCATCGGTTTCCTCTTGCACAGTAATGCTTATAATGCAGATCTCCTTGCCGTGTATTGCAACCGGCTGTCATCAATAATATTGTAGATCTATTGCTATATTTTACACACTGTACGCCTTGAACTCCTCTCGCAAAACAGCGTCTAATTATTACCACCTCTTTTCATTTTGCCTGTGATACAAGAGTCAAGAATGGCCAAAAGTATGGTGAAATAAATTTTTTAAACTACCAGGAGAACGATGCATTGGTAAGAGCGATGGTCTCAGTAATGTAGTAAATATGCCTACAAATAGGCCAATTTCGTAATGTAATCGGATTTAATGAACAAATCTTTAAGTGTCTCGTTACAAATGATTCCATTCACCTGTTATGAATAGTTGTATTTCAATAGGCAAAATGCGAATTGCATACATTCCTTGTTCGTAAGTTAGGGCAAGCCATAATAATTTCCCTTTCTAGCAATTAGCAACTATCAATGTACGCAATTCGCATTCTATATAAAAAAAAATTAGTGGTAAAAGGTAAATTAAATAATTTTGATCATGCATTGGCACTTACCAGAGAATTTATGCATTAAATTTCATAACATTACGAAAATGGTCTATTCGGTATGCTACTGCCCGTTTGGGAGACAGTCATCGTCAGCCTTACATCACTCAAACTTACTTACAAACGAATAATGGCTTTCGAGAAACATTCCAAAATGGAATACAACAATTGGCTGAGGACGTGACATTAATTAATGAAAAATACCACAAAATCATCAACGCTTATAAGGAGGAAATAGGAAAATTGTGATTTGTTTTAATTTGTGTTTTGCTGTGTCCGACATGTCTGGCATAAAGCAGAGAAATAGGGCACCATTAACTTTAATGAAATTACACCGCCAACGGAAGTATTT
The DNA here is from genome assembly GCA_030265145.1 of Strongylocentrotus pallidus. Lineage (NCBI taxonomy): Eukaryota > Metazoa > Echinodermata > Echinoidea > Camarodonta > Strongylocentrotidae > Strongylocentrotus > Strongylocentrotus pallidus. The sequence goes on along the minus strand of JARBES010000131.1, from coordinate 19,416,693 downwards.
CATGACCCATTATAGTGCCTTGGCGAGACATTGGAATTGAGTTTTAATTTCAAAACGCTTGTGCACTGGCAACCATGGGCGGTAGGGCGTGAGGGGAATTACAATTCGTATTAATCGCCACCCATCAAATTCTCCACAAAATGGGTTTTCCAGATATGGTTATAATGATTTTGATCGGCGTGACTTCATATATTCCAGAAAATTCCAAGGTAACTCGCAAATGAAGATAACTAAATCTATCATAGACAAGCCAAAGTACTGAAGCACATAAGGTTTAACTCTCTTGGTTAAAACAATTACATTGAAAATGAGTTATTAATTCAGTTTCACTAGGATTTTTTTCTTGCGTCATTTCTTTTTTAGAGCCCCAAGAGTTTTAACTCTGTGTACAGTAAAATACGTTAACGTCATTCTGGCTCCAGACATAATGCATCCTACCCATTTATCATGATATCCCAAATATCGATCGTTACCTTCTTATTCTGGAAAGAAATAAGTTTACCCAGTAAAAGCCTGTGGTGTATCAATGTTTATGTCCGAATTTGTTTTCTTTCCTTTTACCTCTTACGAGGGACCTTGTCAATGCATTAACGGTTCCGTAATGGTTTCATATACAGCTCATATATTCCAAAAGTTTACATAATTACAACAAAGTCATCGTTATTGCGTTAGATGCATAGATCAATAATTCATTGCCTGTATGTTTTAATTATATAAAGAGGAAATGAAAACTCACAATGTTTTGCAATGTTTTTTATCCCCTTCATAAATGGATCAAATATTTCATCTTTAATCATTCAATGTAAACTTTTTGTTTTGTTTAGGTGCCTTAATAGTGGAATAGTTTGGGTTTAACAGATAACATTATAAATCAATTTTGTTTTAGTTTTAGTTTGGTATAAACGTAAAGTCAGAGGAAATCCATTTTCACGGTCTGCAGGGTTCTGCATATCTTACTCATCATCGTTTGTGTAATTCTCGAATTTTGAAGAAAAAAATATGGAAATCAGTGCAGAGCTGCACTGAGCTGCTTTCCGACAGCTAAGATCAAAGACATGAGGAGCTTATGAAGTTTTAGGGAATACTAGGAATAATTTGTGTTAGTTTATTTCCATTTTTATCTCATTTAATTTAAGCGTTTGGAACTGTCAGGGCTGAATTTGAATGGGTATGGGTGAAAAATGTAAAACATTACATAATGCCTGTTAGTCATAAAACTGAAGCCAATCCTGGTGACTGACAACAACTGTCATTGGGTAAAGACCCGAATGGTGTCGAATTCCCAATGAGAGCCCACCTCTATGCGTCATCAATTGTGAACATGATCTAAAGTAGTATTTAGGCCTGAACGGGCTTCCTAAGGGGATATATCAACACATATTACTTTATTAAAGCGTATATTGTATGGTGTAAAGTATATTATTGTAACTGTACAATAACGACAATATTTGGGCGCATTTCACTGCATCATAACTACTGGGAATATCAAAAGAAAGAGTCATACGCGTGTCACATAACAGTCAGCAGAAGTAACACTACATAGAAATAATGTACCAGCGGATTTGAAAGGAAAAAGAAAAGAAAAGTGAACTCACGTTGTCTGACTGACTGGCTGGCTGGGACGGGACGGAAGGGGCAGTGGTCACGCCATGCTTGAGGTTTTTTTGATTAACCATCATTGGTGCGCCTGACGCATGGGCAAGCAGCGTACGTTTTAATATTGAAACCTGCGATGCGCAGCCAGGAAGGAATTATGGGCTCATGGTGGGGAAAGGGTCATGTGACAGCTTTGCGAGGGTATTCGCTCTAATCATGCCTGGATATGACTTTCATAATCACGGTTTATGTCTCCCCACTGAAAGAATAAGGGAAAGACATGGAAGAGCGTTGTATAGTCTTCTTCACGAAGTGGTGTTGATCGTGAACACCTGAACATTGCTATCAATGTATGCGTGTATTGATGAAAACTGATACAGAGGATTTGAAAGAATATCTAGTAAATTAAGAACGTTTCAGATTCACACTTAAAAAAAGGAAACAAAACCTGAATTTAGTTAATGAAATATCTCCTCTTTTATACCAAAAGGTGTGGTATCGACGAAGGATACATATATGTTTCTCACACCATATACATCCCAATAGTTACAAAGTGTAAAGAACTTTGTATCTTTGGAAAGGCCCCCCCCCCCCCTTTCCCGTAAAAACAAAAAGGAAAAAAGAAAAACTTATTCTCTCTCTCTCTGTACAAGCCTGATTTTACCATTATCTAATGCAGCCGCTGATTCTGAGTAAATGAACTTTCTAGTCCGGAGGTGGATTGCTCTTATGATACCAGATAATTCTTTCTGAGAAAGGACTACTAATTCTGTCGTGCTTAATCCTCGAAGGGTTGATGGATATCCATCTACTGCTAGAAAAATCGGCTTGAGATAATCCTGAACTATCCTACATGCCTGGAAATCTTTGATTGGACATGTTACACCGACTTTACGACTTGGAAGAAAGCAAGGGAAGAATATGCGCAAACACACACACACACACACCCTACCATACACAAACAAAACATTAGCCAAACGCCCGAAACGCCAAAGTAACTTAGGGGGAAATTATTAGATCTTAAAACTTGAAAAGTGTCATATGAGTATACCGTATAATTATGTTTATATAGAATATATTTATATATGTGAAAACGATTTATTGAAATTGAGATAAGGATTTCGAAAGCTAACAAACTAGCTACCCATTTGCTCCCCTTCGGGATCTTCAAAACTCTAAATGAGTTTTTAGAAATATATGGCTGTTTTATTAACTGTCTAATTTTCATTAAGCCTGGTTTTTCTTAATCCCTTTTCTAAATGAATGTCTTTCTGCTTTTAGGAAGAGTAACTTATGTTGGTGTAGAGTTCCCATTTACACTCTAACACCACTTACATGTCTTGCGTAATTGTTTTAGGAAGGAACAACAAAGAAGAAGAAGAAGAAGAAGACGAAAATTCGTCACACTTTGTTCGACATCCCGGGCCAATGCCAACCGAATTCCATGACATTTAAACTAATTACCACGTTGTCAAAATGATGGATCTGCAACATTTTCAACATTATCGATCACTTAATAATGCTTCAGGGCTCCTTGCTTCCATACTTGACTTACTTGTGTTAGGATGGAAACTGTTGTTAACGTCATGGTTGTCGGATCACGATTACTTAGCTGTCTATATCTTGGCGACACCCATAATCTCAAGATGTCTTATGTTTACGGGAACGCCGCCATTTAGTAAGGAAAGTTCTAGAATCTAGACCATCGAGGGTTATGAAAAGAAATGTTTCTTCCGGTAAAAATAACGATATAGCAACTTTCTTTTACCGTATGTTTTATATTTGAATTAAGTTTTAAAATGTAAGCAATGCAATGCAACACTTATCTAAAGATAGCGAAGGAAGAGATACAAAAAAAAAAAAAAAAAAGTCATTCGCATTTTTGGGGTAAATACCCGGTATAAAAAAGGACGTTTGTTATAACTCGACCACCCGTTTTGTCAGAAAAAAATCCCGAGTCCAGTGCGAATGCGAAATATTCCATAAAAACTCTACCATCTGCACAATTCTGTTACCAGTCTTTTTAAAGTTTCCATATACAGAGTTTTAAGAACTATATTTCAACTGTATTTCAAACGTAAATTGAAGCTAACATTTTAATCTAGCACCTCTCCCATTGTCCTGCAGCGGCCTCTAACCTCCCTGAGAAATTTGACTGGCGTGACGTAGGCGGCATCGACTACGTGTCTCCTGTTCGTGATCAGGGAATATGCGGAAGCTGCTATGCCTTCGCCTCTACAGCCACACAGGAGTCCAGGCTGAGGGTGATGACCAATAACAATGTCAAGGTGGTGATGTCCCCTCAAGAAGTGGTCAGCTGCTCCGAGTATGCCCAAGGGTGCGAGGGCGGGTTTCCGTACCTCATTGCAGGTCAGTGAAAGATAATTGTTTGATCTGATCAGTGTATATCACACGACATGATATGGAAATACTTTAGAGGACAGAAGAGCCGGGTAGCTGACTAAAAGAGTGTGTGTATTGAACAGAATGAAATAAATCACGAGTTGAATACGTCTAAAGAGATACGTTATTCATTATGTAAATGTCTTGTCTGACGCTTTTTTTTTTTAAATGTTAAAAGGCTCTTTTTTCCTTT
>JARBES010000131.1:18426744-18438782 GCA_030265145.1 Strongylocentrotus pallidus | reverse complement strand
AAGTTCACAGAGGACACACCTTTCATGAGTATTGAACCTGCGCCCCTCAAGAGGAACAGCCTCAGGAGGCGGAGCCGTAAGAAATCCATTCAAAGGTTAGTGGTTAGGGTTAGGGTAGGCTTGTTTTATCACAATAGACCGGTTTACTAGTAAACACATTCAAATTTTATGCATACTCTATGAAGCCTATCTGCACTAGTTTGGCCAGGAGGGAATAGACCTCCCTGCGTGGTCACTAGCAGGTGGTTATCTCATCAAATCAGCTCTCAATTAATCATAAGAAAATATGTTAGTAAACCGGTCTATTTTGTGTATTGATGAGCAACTTGATTAATTGGGTGATTAGAGAAAAACAATTCTTTTATACTCCCTTCACATCATTGTATTTGTCATTTTTGAGATGTAAATTCATTATTAGATTTTTTTAATTCTGTAACATATTTATCTGTTGATAGCAGGAAAGAAGTTCTCTCTGAAAGCGTATGAGTTACTGCCCTTCTGGCTTATGGTGGACAATTTTGTTTTCTTTTACTTAAAGGCCCACTGCACTACTTGTAGCTACTTGCGCCCTCTATATAACAAACAATGCGTAATCGGTGACCATTGGTCCCCCATGATCCTCTTTTTCTTATGTTAACTGAGAGCTGAGTTGATGAGATAACCACCTGTCCTGTGACCTTGCAGGGCGGTATAATCCCTCCTGTAAACTACGGCAGATAAGCTTTAATTCTTGCTATTATTAAAAACAGTATTTGATTAGATTGAGAAGCTATAGTTTTACAGTCAAACCTGTTTTTAGCAACCACCTGTATAGAAAGAGCTGCGTTCTATAAAGACCACATTTTTTGTTTCCCTTGAAAAGGGTTTCTCATTGAAACCCGTACTAAAGTAACCTCTACATAAAGACCACCTACATGTACCTATAATATTCACTTTTCATGTAACCCTGGAGCAGTCTTAATATACAGGTTTCACTGTATACAGATTCCCATATCATAATTTTCAGCAAGCAATGTCCAAAGTCTTCAAATTGATATCTTCATTGCTCCTTGTCTTGTTTCTTTATTTCTTTTAGGAATTCCAGTTTTGATATGTTCAGTAACATCACCTCCAGCAGAGCACCAAAGTTCTATCTCTACGAAGTCGGGGGATGCATAGGTAAGTTGAACAATTGGTTCTACGCCACATGCACAGTGACGATTGCTCCATGGACAAAAACTAAATTTTAAATCACAGCTCTAGACCAAACACTAAACCTACAGTTAACAAGTAAATTATTCATACCCTTACCAAGTTTTGCAAATATCTAAGTATGTACATATTGATTTGACCCATTTATGTTTCTTGAGAATATGACATATCAAAGCTTACACAAAGGCCCTAATTCAGCCAGTCCACCTTTCATTCTTGAGATGTAAGTAACACCAACAAAAAAATTACAAGGGGTATGAATAATTTAGCTGTTAACTGTACATATAATCCTATCACTATCCCCAAGCCTAACCTAAATCTGTGTGTAATTATAATCTCATCCCGAAACTAGTTTCTTTGATGAAATAAATGAAGCAATTGAACACATCACACATAAAATGGATATGCACAAACATCATCATGTTGCTACATTAATTTCATGAAATTAAGTGTATTTAATAAAAGGTTGACAACATTTGCAATCTGTATAAAAGTTTCTTGCAATTGGCTGTCAGTCTGCAAAAAAATTCTACTTTTGCAGTATGAAGTTCAACTGAACTACAGTGTACCTTTGAATGATTGTATGCTGAGCAACTCTGACTCTAAGAATGTTATCTTATCTTTTGTTTACAGGAGAGAGATGTCTAGACCCTGAGACCAACATGATGGCGCTCGTTAGGGTCAACCCAACAGCTGAATGGATCATTAGATGCAGACCAACATGAGGCCATGCACGCAGGCTACACAGAAGTCTCATCAAACTCGCCAAATCTTGATAAACAAACTCTGTGAAAGAGAAGTCATCAAGTGGTTTAGCCTAATATTGTGGAGATATTATGTGTTAAGTGTCTCCATGGGCAACAGCAATCATTCCTCCTCTATGACAGAGGAATGGTGATGTGGTTGAGTCGCAAGTGTTGCTAGGAACTATGAAGCAGTTAGTGCCATTGTGTGCAGAATCCTCTGTGATGATGAAAAACATTTGATAGAGCCAGCTGAATTTTGCCTAAATGTGTCTCGATTGGCAAGAGTCAATTCTTCTTGCTTATGAAGAAGGACAACGGACTGTTCCCCTGTTTGAAGCAACATTGCGAGGAAGCACTTTACCTTGCAATATGTCTACATGTACAAGATTTTGCTGGATGGTGAAATTAGTTGTTAGCTTCAGCCGATGAAATTCAATCTTTTCTTTCCCATGACAGAGGACTGCATGGTCACATGCTTGAAGCAACATTGCAATGAAACACTTTAACTTGCGAGCTGTCTCTGTCAACTGCAGTAACCGTCATGATGGTGAAATTAGTTGTTAACTTCAGCTGAATTTTGCATAACCTTAAGTTGACAATTTCAATCCTAGGAAAGATGACCGGACATGTGCTTAAAGGCAATATTGCAAGGAAACATTGTGCAAATAGTGTGTTTGTATACGGGATCCTTTATTAGTTCAAAATTATGGGTCCTGCTTACTTTTTGAAAAAGTATGAATAGACTTATTTTGGGATGCAAGATTCAGTCATGATTGTGCTAATTAGTCATTGCTTTAGCTAATTTTGTCGAGACATTGTGTTTAATGACGTGTAGTGGTGTGCAAAACATAGTGAAAATGGTTAAATTCCTCATGTGCTACGACTCTGTACACATAGTTTGAGTTCATACATGCAAGATTAGTGCAATGGTTTAAAGTGGAACTTACTTAGATCCAAATTTGTGTGAAAAATGATAAGAGTAAGCATCTTATGCAACATTCCTACACACAAAAATATATAAGGGACAATGTAGCAAGAATCCATCGTGTTTTGTAATACTGTATGCATTTTGTTGAAGAATGAAATTGATTTTGCCAAAATGAGCCAGTATGATTGAGCAGGTCTAGGGAATGTTAATCTGTCTTTTGGGGTGGCAGATGAAGCCTATATTTTTACTGTGATCTGATGTCGCTCCAGTGGATGTTCTTAGCTGCTTCCAAATCATTAAAAAGCGATTCATTCAAATTCTCCAGAGAAAGTCATTGGCATTTCTAGAAATCAATCGATGGTGCGTTGCAAAAGTCCAGCATATTGCGGATTGGAAATGTGCAAATGGTATGGCATTATCATACATGATCTCAGCATGTCTATAAGTACTATGTACTTCCACATGTAGTTCACTTTGACATTGATTGAATTGTTGAGGTTTGTTTATGTTTACGGTATGTTGGAGGTATTTGATGTTTCAATTTATCTTTCTTCAACAGCAATGTTTGATTTAGACCAAATAAATCGGTAGAGACCAAATCTGGATTTAACATTTGTAGGACCAAACAGATGCACACATAGGACCATAGCCAGGTACATTCTTCATTGCAGCGAACGTTTGTTCAGCGTCTTTTTTATAGCTTTAATTTGATGAATTTATGAATTTTCATCTCTAAACTCACTAAGATCCTACTGTGTGAAAACAGTAAAGGAAAGAAATCTGCAGATCTTTGTATTTTCTTTACCTGAATGTTTAACATATTGTTAGCTGCTTCATTTTGTTTCTAATTCTCATTGTATTTTCTTGCCCTTTAAAACCTGCTGCTTGTATTAAGTGTTCTGCAGCTCTATTACCGTGTAATGACCATTGTGTTAAAATAATTTATTTCAATTGTGCTGCTTAAAATTAATTTTAGTATTTGATTTGTAATGATTTCTCCCTGGTTTTGTCTGTGTGATAATATACATACTTTTTTTTTCTACATGTGTTTCTATCCTCAAGATACGCAATGACAATTTTGTAAGGCTTTTGTTCATCTATCGATGAGTGATTCTCATGCAAAGGAGGAGTGCAATTTCTCATATGCTTTCAGTAAAGCCAGCTGTAAATTGTGGTTAAGAATTGTAAGGTTTTTCTTAAGGGCTTTGGTAGATGCTGAAGTGTGCAAAAATAGTCCATCCAGATAAGTATAAACTAGTTATTACTTTTTTCTTTCTTTTTGCTTTTAAGGGTTATAAGGGAAACAGGATTTCAGAGGTAAAATCTCTTATGTGTATACTTTATTGGCAGGCATACTTGTATTACATACATATCATGAATATCAAGTCAGTTTATTTTTCACTGGCATACTTGTATTACATGATTATCAGGTTAATTTATTTGTCACAAGTTCTCTTATATAAACCCTTTTACACTTTCAAGAAAGAAAAAAGAGGAAGCTTTTTGAGAAGATAAAACAAATTGTTTTGATTCTACATCTTCAAATCAGAATTGGTAAAGGTCAGCAGGTACATGTATAGCGTTCTTCTAATTGAAATTCCATGACTATATATTTTCAACATGTTTGTTATGAGTGGCTGCTTTAATAAATGGATTAAACTGTACCAAAAACCAGAGTTGATTTTAGAATCAGGTGCTAACGAATTAGATTGATAATGACATGCTCTTATTTAGATACTAGAATCATATAGCTATGCAAACAAATGACATTAGAGGTTTCTCAAAGTAGAGGGATATAAGATGCACTTTAAATGATAATAATATCTGTATTGCTCCTACGTTGGTGTTTCAGTGTAGTGAAAACAAAAAGGTGCTCTTTTTTGCTATTTTTAGTAAACAGATTATGCAGAACTTGTGAATTAACATTTCTCAATAGGACGTAGAAGGAAAACAAAAATCAACACTTAAATTGTGTACAGCTTTCAGCAATATATGTAATTGTTTTTTACCATGTGCAAGGAAGGTTACACAACCCTGTTACATTACAAAATATGTAAATATTGTGGTAGAACATCATCCTGTTTTGCACTCAGTACTATAGAGTTTATATGGATGATGTTAAAAGGAGACGTTGGGTGGTGTATAATAGTGTACATACCTATAATATGAAGTGGAACTGTGGAGCTGACTTGCAAAATGGATGCATTGTACAGATAAATGTTGTACATGTGTGTGTAGATATGTTTGATATATTAACTATAATGTGAAATGTGTGCAAGTTGAATAGGTCGGTGTGAACAGGCCTTGTAGATTACATTGTATATATATATGTACATGACATTGTATATGTCACTCAGAACAAATTCCAACTGCCCATGATTGAACAACTCATTGAGAAGTAATAATGATGAATGAATGTGATAGCGTGTAGTTTATATTCAGTTTAAAGTGATATGTCAGGGAGAAAATGCAAGTTTGAATGTCAGAATGAATACAGAGTGCTTTGATAGACATTGCCATTCATTTTTGGTTGTTTTTGTACTTGTAGAGTAATACAGACTGCTTAGTCATTTATGGTCAATGTACGTTAATAAATGATCAAAATGTGTGATATGTTTGCTGTAAATCATTATTTGTTACATTTAGATACCCATTTGGTATGTAATTAACAAATTCTACCCAGTTGAGATAAACGTTTACCAGTTTAAAAGATTTTCAATGAATGACACCATTGGCTCAATAGGAAAGTGAGGTTTTAGGCAGTCATGTAATTTATGCACCAATATTAGAAACATGTAACTAGAAAAGTGACCATGTTTGTTGAAAATGTTCAGAAGAAAGTTACAATTTATCTAAGATGCTACCAAACTGTTTCTATCACATTTTTATCTTGCTACCAAGCTCTGTTCCTTCATTTGCCAATCTACTGTGATATAATTTGCACTAGATACATGTATTTATATTAAATTGGTCAACATTTGTATTAGATTGGAACTATCTTTCATTGGAAACGGGTGACCGCAAACGCTCATTTCTATATGATGCTCTTTCAAAAGCTCTTAAACACAGCTGTACTAGCACAAATAAATCATAATCATTACATATTTTACCTTCTTTCTCTCATCTTGACCAAATTGGGGATGGTTGTTGCCTTGTGGGATAATGGGGATGGTTAAAACGACTCGCAATAGGGTGAAAAAGAGGAATATTATATTCTAGGTCCAAACTGCTTTATTTAGTCAAGTCAAAGTGTATACTTTAATGTGAATTTAATTGAATTGGAAATATGAGTATGCACTTACAGTATCATTACCCCCACCCCCTCTCTCTCTCTCCTCATTTTTCTTTTCTTTCTGTATTCTCTTGTGTTTTTTGTCCTTCTCTCTATTAATGTCTCTTTTGTTCTGTTTGCCTCTTCTAATGTCTTTCTATTTCTCTCTTTCATGTTTGTCTCTCATTCAACATCTTTTTGTGTTCCATTTTGAGAAACAGTAACAGTTCCACAGTCCACAGACCAAAAGTTTAAATATGACCAGATCTCGGCATGATCAAGCAACATCAGCTGTTCATTTCCGTTTGATATTTGAACAATATTACCAAATCATGCATCAACTCATGGATGGCAATATTCTTTCAAGCTTAGTTATGCATTATAATGTATTTATAACTATAATGATGTATCGTTCATTATAAAATATATATTGTAAGAACTATATCAACAGTCTATATATTTGTGTCAAATGTGTGCATAGATTGCATATATTTTCCACTTTTTCACTTATTTTGATAAGAGACGAGAGAATATTTTGTGTGAGTAGGTGATAGATGCACTTACAGGGAATATTACACAGATTGTGTATGCATACATTGATTGGTGTTGCTAATAAAAGCACTTACTATGCACAATACCAAGGAAATAAGTTTTGTTGTCCAGTCTTTCTTTGTTTGTATGAGATAAAAGTCATTGAGAAATTTTCTGCATGAGCATAAAGATTAAGACCAAAAGAAGAAAAAAAGAAATTTCTCTAAAACAGAAGTGGATTTTCCATTGGTTGCCCGTAAGAAAGCTTTTACTGCCATTGACATTTCATGGGTCTTGAAGAGTCTTCTGACATTCTTACGAGCAGCGGACAATTTGAATTAAACTGATTGTGGATCGAGTTGCTTGACTAGATTTTATGAAGCACCTAGCGTTGAACTCTTTACCACATACTACCGCCATTCTGTTACTATAAACACAAACAAATCATGGTATGATATAAATTTTGTGACAGAATGACGGTAATTTGTATAACAGTGAGTTTGACAATTGGTGTTCCATATATCAGTTGAATAAGGACAGAGCCTACCTGAGTCCACTATCAAAAATACAGGATATGATTCTCTAAAATGAAAAAAAAATGAAATTAAAAAAAAGGATGATCATGAACAAATGCCACAATGCAAACATGACTTTTTGTATAACTAAGAGTTGATTTTACTGCAATGATGTCAGTGCTTTATTCATATACATGTTAAAACTTTTGAGTTGCATCCTTTTACATATTTATGTTAGAAACATTGATTCATCTTTGAAAATAATGCCCTATCAATTTATTTATTAAATATGTAAGGCTCAGACATTTTATCTCACATGATCCATTATCAATACATTTCCATTTAAATTTGATGCATTGCATGTACATGTATCAAGTTTATTTATACATCTTCACACATAAATTCTTCATAAAATACAAATTGTACTGAAACAATGAGTCAAAAGTTATCCAAACATACAGTTAATCAAATATGTCTTCTAGTTACAATCAACATGATCACAAAGTGTATAAATTAAAAGGAGTCATTGTTTACGCAGTCTCAAAATTAGTGCATTGCTGATTGAACAAGAAAAAATGCTATCACACCTGACCTGATTCGTGATTGAAGATGTTTCTATGCATTAACTTGTCGATATAGACAATTTTCCAAAATATTTCAGTTTACTTCTGTTTTAACAATTCTATCAATAATATTTCAGTTCCATATGAAAGCTAGTCTATAAGAAGTCTTCTAAATAACATTATTTAAAAGAAAAAGAAAATAATTATTAATTTGTCCAGTTTTTAACTGCACTAGAAATATTATTTCAATTTCACATTAAAGCTAGTCTTTAAGAAATCTTTTCTTAATAACATAATTTGAAACGAAAGAAACATCTGTCACAAGACCATAATGATGTGACACCAATAAATTATGTAAAATGAATTTTTCTAAAGACACATCAAGACTTACATGGACAATTTAGAAACTCACTTTCCAATTACCATTCTGGCACTTCATAGTACAACCTGACCATAATATCTGGAGGCTGTTCTGTGTAATAGTCTATGTGCATGTCAAGATCTTGAATAAAACTTCATCAAAATTTGTGCAAAGGACTGATATAGGACTGATATATGCAACTATAAGAAATCTGGAGGTGGTCTGCTTCATATTAAGTACTCAAATCATGCTGTTCTGTTTAACATTTAAAGGGATCCGGTAAATTTGTCTCAGATTCTGAAACAAAATCCTGGATTAAGCTCATGCTGCAATGATAATTATAAACCTTTGGGTCAGTCAAGAACCCCATGACTTTTACAAGCTGCTCACCTGTCTGATTATCAAGATATTTATGATTGAAAATCGAAATCAAATTTTGCGTTTTCCTACCGGTTTTCATAACACTACAGTCTATTGGGGAAAATGAGTATGGTAAAACCGGTCACTCAAATTTTTTTACTTTTTTGAGGCACTTCATAATCATTTTGAAGCGCATTTTTTTTTAGGGATTCAATATTACACCATATCACAGAAGTTGATAACACGTAGGGCCATGCATCTCAGATTTAACATTTTTAAACGATGCCTTTAAACAAAACAGAAATAGAATTTAAAACTCAGATAAAAACATTCAAATAATTTGGTATTACCTTACCCTACAATGTATAACAAATGTACAGGTCCTTTAATTTATTAGGTAGGAACTGTCTCTATACTACAGAGTGCAGACAAATGAGCATCACTTTCAATTTTATATTAAAATTTCTTCATGAATTACTTCAATATTTTCAAATCCATATTTTGTAGGATAGAGATATATATTAACAGTGATTATTGCATGAAATACATGTAGTTTTGTTCACCTTGTGTATCATTTTTTCAAAAAACTGGGTATTCTATCGACACACTGCTTCAGATATACTGCCATCTGCTGCTCATAATGTCCCAATGCATCACCAACTGACGACGCACGCATGATCGACGATGCTTGGGTACAGGAGGGACCGGAAATCGCTCTATGTACTCCTTCACAGAAAGATGGCGCAATTGAAAGTACATTACAACAGTGGTAGCGATGTCGGTAAAATACCCTTCTCTTTAAGATAAACAATTCAAGTAGAATTTAATATTCTACTGCTTATTTCAATCATCTATTGCTACCATGACACATTAACAAAGTTTTTCTTTACATTCTTAATATACTGCAATGTCCTACATGTCTATAAAACTCTACATACACCTGTATGAAGACCCATCACATTGACTATGTGTAGAGAAGTACCATGTTTGAACTATTGCAGATGCTGTACTAAAAATTGTAGGCATAACTTTGTGCTCGGAAGACATAACAATAATATAGTATTTAATCTTTTAAAAAATGGATATATCACTTTTGTAAAACTTATTTCTCAAATAAAATCCCTGCATTTGAAGTTTGTGCGCGAGTAGTATACAAATGATGATAAGAATAATATTTACTTTTATATAACCCTGCAGGAAATTCACAATACATGTATTTTGTTGAAAATATACTTATCCAATACTTATATAATTATCTTATCTTTTCCTAATTGAAAGACACACCATACTTGATTGCCAACTTATTATCATATTGCTACCACTCTATCCTGAAACATTAATTATGTGTTGAAACATTTAGGCATTCACATACCTGACATACAACACAAAGTGACAATGTACATCATACTGGTGTTGGTATATACCGGTATATGCTTATACTGGATAATACACTTGTTGGAACATACAATATACATGTATGTAGGGTTACAGAATACATTTGGAATGTAGGACATACAATTGGTAGAATGAATGGGGGGGGGACAGGGGCTCAGACCCATATGACCCTCCCCCTCCCCTAGATCTTCCCCCTGCTTAGGGTTTTTAGAACATAGAATTTTGTAACATACTGTATAGTTGAAACATACACCGTTTGAAATAAACAGGTAAGTTGGAACATATACAGACATCTGAAGATACATATTTCAGAAAATTATACGAGTTGACGATACAGGTTATGAAATGTAAATATGTGGGACACACATATACAACAATGAGTTGTTCAACAGAAGATGTTGCAAATTTGATTGGGTTTAAAGCCCCACTGTACTACTTGTAGCTACTTGCTCCCTCTATATAGAAAACCTCCCCAATCGGTTCCTGTTGGTCCCCCATGATCCTCTTTTTCTTATGTTAGTTGATAGCTGAGTTAATGAGATAGCCACCTGTCAGTGACCTCGCTTTGTGGTCTAATCCCTTCTGGTCCAGTAGTATTGACGGTCTTTAAGACCCTGATCTATTAGTAGAGCATGATATCACTGCACTGGTAGAATACAGCTGGAGCTTCTGGGTTGTGGGTTACATAAGCAATCTGGAATGCAAAGAAACAAGATGAAATGAATAAAAGGTTGGACATCTTTTAACCCATAGCAGTACAGTGTCTCCTGTTACTAATGTTTTTGCATTATATTTTGATCAAGAATACCAGGAATTACATGAGCAGAAAGAGCACAAAGCACAGAATGTTTTGAGTCATTTAAAATTCCAAATTTAAACTTATATACTACTAGTCCACAGTATTATCTTAATAACAACAATATCAATTTTTGATGCAGTTTGAATTTGTAATATGCAATATGTTTTGGAATTAATATTTCCCAATGTATTTTAAATGCTTGTACAAATGTATTTATGTCATTTTAAAAGGAATATTTGTAAACTCATCGCAATTCGGCTATGCCGCAATGATGTTTTTCATTAATAAACCAGTTTTTATCTTTTTCCCATCCAGTATGTTGTGCCGTTCTCGAAGTAGAGTGATTTAATTGTAACTAGTCATTAAAGTGTTTAAACTGGCAACACACTGTAACATTTGAAATCACTATCTTGGTGTACCAAATCTGTTTTACTTACCCTCAATGTCCCTGGTTTATTCAGTGGCCTGAAAGATTAGATAAAATATAACACAATAAATGCTTTAAAAACATGTAAGATGTTTTTGTCACTATGTGAAACCTAAAAAATACTCGTCTTATGTTAAGCATGCATATTTAAACCTAGCAAATTTAATCCAAGGCTGTGAAATGCTGCATTGTGAAGAGTATGCCATAAGTCCAAAGATGCACAAAGTATGCTGTTTTTTTCACCCTTTCTCTCCTTTTTTTGATCAGAATACTACAACATATGACACAAAATCCTATATAAGGGGAGAATTGACTGGGCCCATCATAAAGAGAGTTGCGATCTGAATCAATTGCATGGTTACAGTCTCCTATCTCTTATGTACACAGTTGCTATTAGATAAATAGACCGATAGTTTATTGGTTTCCACAATATCTCATTTTACAAAGAGTGTAACATATTGAAAATTGATATCCATAGCAAAGAATCGCAACTGTTTATAAGACGCGGCCCAGCTCTTCGTCCAGGAATATTTCTTAAAGCATAATAGCAGTGTAACAGATACATATAAAAAGTGGCTTGAAACAAAACTTATAGTTAATGAGTGGCACTGAATTTGGCATCAACATATGATATACTCACATAGTAGGCATAGTGACATTCATGTAGTAGAGAGTGAGGGATGGGTCAGTGGTGTCGGGAAGAAACTGCAAGAGCTGGAAAGTCTTCTCTTCATCAAAACTCAAAGAAATCTTGAAGCTTCCCTGTTGGTTAAATATCAACAAATAAATATCAACAAATATGCTATTTATTTAAGTGCATCATTTGAACTCTTATGCCTCAGTCACACCTTTGCATATTTGGCTTGCATATTGCTGCGTATTTATGGCAAGCCATTTTAACATTTATTCCTATTTCTTGATATCAAGAATTACCATTGCTTTACAACAGAA
>JARBES010000131.1:18323726-18333750 GCA_030265145.1 Strongylocentrotus pallidus | reverse complement strand
GCTCGTCGAAGAGCCTTCTCAAGCTGGCTGGTGGTGTTCTTTGAGAGCTGGACCATATCTCTCAGATTCCTGAGGACATCTGTCGGTGCGCACTTCCTCAGGACCTTGTCCATGTCGAGGTAGTCATCGCCCTCTCCGTTATTATCCTCGTAATATTCAATCTCTTCATCTAGTTCAGAATAATCATCCATGGTTGTTTCCCCACTCTTGACCCAGGGGATTTTTGTGTCGGTATCATCAGGCTTGATAAAGTCCACTGATGATCCTATACTCGTACCTTCCTCTTCTGCAAGATCTCCTTCAACTGGAGATGGTGTGTTAGGCTCTTGCTCTTCCCAGCATTCCCTACCCCTTCTCGAGAAGGGCCTTGGTTGCCCTACCTCATCCGTATTCAAGTCATTGTCTTGAATGTTGATATCAACATCACTGTCGTTTCCACTACTTGGTGACGATGAGGGTGAGTGAGGAATGACGGGTATATCGACCGGGTGATGGACTTCGTCTTTTGGCCGCGTGTCCTCACTTTCACCTTGGATAATGTCTCTATCATTATCTGAGTTTTGAGTCGAATCGTTGTCAATCTCAGAATCGTTGAGGTTGGCTTCAGATGCAGCATCTAGAGCGGCTTTGTCGTGAACTCGAATCTTTCCGACATGATGGTAGATCAAGTGATCGCTGTTTGATTGACTATTATCAGTTCTATCGGTCGCGAAGACTTCGGTTTCACCCACCGCACCAGGAAGAGAGAATCGACTGGGAGTGCTGACATCACGAGTTCCACTCATAAAGGATCCTGATGCCACCGGTGAGCTCTTTTTGCTGATAGATGGCTGCAGGCATTTATGAATGCTTGTTGAGAAAGCAACCGGTGTCAGAGGTTCAACCTTGTTGCTCCTGCGAGTTGATGACCTCTGTTCAGTAATGACGTCATTGACAATGTCACTGGGTTTGAGCAGTGTCACGGGTGTGCGTCCTCGAAGTCTGAAGTAGAGAGAGCGGACAGCAGAGACGATGTGGAGATTGGGGATCCTCCAGTGCCAAGGACTACACATAGGAGTCTGCTCCTTGTTGTCGATGATGGCAGGACTGGTGGTCGTCAGGCCGTTCTGGGGTAGGGGGTGTGATCGATGAATAAGCTAGAACGGACAGATATCAAACAATAAAGTTCAATTTGTGTTTGTTTGTTCTTGCAATATTTTGTAAAATAAATTTAATATGGTCAAATGTTTAAACAAGACATTTTAATTTACACCTGATGAACAGAAATTTGTTATAATTCTCAGTTTTATGGTTTACACATTGACAATACGTATAACATTCTAAAGGTTCTCGAAGGTGCTTAGCTTCAGCCTCCGCTCAAAAGAATCTTTATTATTAAGCATGGCACATGTAGAAAATGAATGAAAGAACACCAAGGCTCCTAAGCCTCCCTAAAGAAATCTAGAACCGCCCCATATTATAATGCCGCCTTCTCTCTACCTTTATTCAATCGACCCACTCTTGCATATGAAGATTTGTTTGCGTAGTTCATGATAATAACTGATTAGGAAGATATATAATTTATCCAAAATGAAATCATTCCTGTTTATGTTTATACGGTATAACATAAATATATGGCGACTTTGTGATAGTTGTAAATAATTATTAAATAGGTTTTTTTTCTAAGGACTCACCAAGTTATTCATTTTGTTCAACGTTGTATATTTCTTCCTTTGCTTAGCAAAATATACTCGAAATTCACGAATTGATGCCGGTAAGAAAAATTCGTAAACGAGATTTGAAGATCAAAATCAGCATACGTTTCAAGTGAACTTGAAATGCGTCAGAAATGATACTAATGCTGTGTTTGCGTTGCTATATAACCTGTTGCGCGTTACACTGATATCGATGACGTAATAATGCATTGCGCGTCAGATGACGTAACAATGATATACGCAGGATGCACAGGAACAAAATAGTGGCATGTTTTTGAGGGATCGGGGGGCGTTAGAGCACATTCTTTTTAGTCATTTTATTTTGTGTAAAGATTTTCACTTCTTTCTTTTAAATTTGCATATCAGTAAAGTTTTTTTCTTCTTCTCCCTTGTGAAATAAAATGTAAAGATTGCAAAATTTGCGTACTTGGGCGGACATAATTGAGATCAAATAATGTTTGATAAATGAAACATAACAAGGGTCCCCTCCTCCCCCCCCCCCCCTAAAACAAAAGAAGAATATACACAGTGTTTTGTCGGAAATAATTGTACACAAGTTTTAGAATCTGGACAGTACAGGACACAGATATATGAAAACTCGAAACCAATATGAATTTGCAAACATGGATATCCATTTACAAGGTTGCAATATTCTCTATTAGGAGAGAACGTAGAGGGCAGCTTCTTTCTCGTTATTCTTTTCTCATTCCCCTATATCTTTTTCATATCTACTTTCCTTCTTTTACCTTTCAATCTCTTTATATATGTATCCCATCTCTTATTTTTCAGTCTCATTTGCATCGCTTCTCCCCCCCCCCCCTTCCGCATCCTCACATTCCCCGTCTCTCTCTCTCTCTCTCTCTCTCTCTCTCTCTTCTTTTCATTAATGTTACCCTAAATCAAACATCTTGTACTCCGGCTATTTTTGCTCTGAGTGCAGCATTACAGCCTCCTCGACTGGTCCATCAAAATGGGTCGATGGAAAGAAACCAAGGTCTACAAAAAGCTCCTGGGATATTCATCCGATCCGAACCAGAACACACCTCTACGTAACCGTGGGATTAGAAGGGGTGTAAGATAAGTATCTCCCAGGGCTAAAGAATGGGAGCATAAAGCTCTTTTTCTTTTCTCGAGCAAAACATTTCCTCCTTTTTTCCGATAGCTTCATTCGATGCACGTATATGTTTGACGATCGAAGAAAGACACACAATACGACTTTTCGGCGCGTTCTGTACAATTAGGCCAAGGACTATAAGGCAAGATAAAAATGTGATACTCCAGTTCAACAGACTGGTTGTCTTACTTTAAAGTGGGAAAAGGCCTCTTTTTTCATTTATCGAAATTAAGAAAGGTTTCTTTCTGGTGTTTCAAGCTCTGTCTTGTTTTCTTAAATGGGTGATGGACCAAATTGAAGGTGCGTTCGTTCATCTCAAGTATTCCTAATATACTTTTTTGCTCTCTTCTTGTTCTCCTGCTTATTCGTATTTTTCTTTAATATTCTTATTCGTATTCTTCTTCTGGCTTATTCATTTGTCTATAGTTCTACATGTCATTCTCTCTGTATTTCTTTCTCTTAGTCTTTTCCCCTTCTCTCTCTCTCTCTCTTTATCTCCACCTTCCTTTCTGTTTTTCTCTGGCTGAGTACTCACACTGTCTTCTATGCTTGTATCCCCCTCCTTTCTACTACTCTTCTCCTTCTACTACTACTTCTACCTCTACTACTACTGCTGCTGCTGCTGCTGCTACTACTACTACTACGTCTACTACCACCACTATACGATTACGTCTATTTCTACTTTTACTACTACTACCACTAATACTGTTACTTATGTTACTCCTCCTATCCTACTCTCAGTATCACCCATGACCTATTTCTGTTCTATTTTCAAGCAGGCACCTTGTTATGTTTCGTAGTATTGCGTTCCTATCTGTCATCAGCGTATAATAAGAACAGTTTACCTTGCGAACCTCTTAGAAATAATCCACCTGACCAATTTCGTTTGAGAGCTTGCATCGGAGCTTGGAGAACTCAGAGTACACTATCAGTCATCCAATAATTTAATCTCTGACGGATCAATATAGGTAAAAGCCCGCCTCCCCCCTCCATCCGCCTGCCCCATTTGAAACAAAAATTGTCATAGTCTTTATGTTTTACTTCTTCGAGATCGAGGACGCCCCCCCCCCCCCACCCCCACTTTTTGACGCCTCTTTCTGGCAATCCTATTTCAAACTTTGATTGTGGAATGAGGTGTATTAGAGAGCATTTTATTACTCCAAAACATTAAAGATACACATCATTAAACACAGGAATATAATGCATTTATTTAGATTCAATTAAACATCAACATTGTGTCCATTACTTCTAGAACTAGCAAAAGTTTCCTATTACAAATCCTTTGCAAAAGTTTTGAAAGATTACACTTTTAATGGCTAGATAGTTACTATCACAATAACTGGGAAAAGAAAGTAACGGTAAAGTTGAAGAAAAAGATATATACCTATGTGAACAAGCTGCCTCTTCTTCTTAGAGACATAGGGTAATAGTCCCCCCCCCCCCTCCCCCTGTTCCCAAGCATTTCATTTCAAGTCCAAACAAAGAGAGTGTCTATCTAGGCCATGCTGTATTCAAAACGTATTCAACGAAACAAATAAATTGGGTGTTCTTCTCTTGCCCCATCCGAAAAGTTGAGAGTTCTATCCCTTCTTAAAGCTTGTAGAAGGTATGCAGTGTCGATACTTCGCTGGCTCACCATACCTAGGATCTCTAGTGGACTAAGCGTAAGTGATCTGGATCAGCGTTGTATTTATGCACGCTTATGGGATATGAGATGGGAGTGGGAGCTCGATCCTTGGTATTACGGGTTTATAATGCAGAAAGTGTCTAGTTCTGAAACCCGGTATCTCCATGGATAACCAGAGCAAAGCTGTATCATGCTCTTTATTAGGGAGGATGTATCTGTAAGTCCCATTTTATAAATAGTGGCACGTACGTATTTGAAATGGTAGAACTGGGATTTATAATTCAAAAAATTCTTTCAGATAGATGGGTGGAATATTTGGAAAGCATGACATACTTTTCCAAGCATCGATACTCTTTGAATAGCTGCGGGTCAGTAAAACTTTGTAGAATTATACGTGACTTGTATAGTATGTGGATTATGCATTTAGTAAATGGATTGCCTCGACGGTATGTTTGTTGGTTCCTTTGGAACCCTTTAAATTCATGTTGTAATTTTGAATTATACTAGCGATTCGTACAATATATATATATCACATTGAGGAGAAAGACAGAGGCGAGAGGAACAGAAAGAGAGGAAGAGGAGGAAGAAAGGGAGAAGGGAAGAAAAAGGGAAAGAGAAAGAGGGGGAGAGAAGGAAGAAAGGAAGAAAGGGGAAAGAGAGAGAGAGGGGAGAGAAGGAAGAAAGAGGGAAAGGGGAGCGGAAGAGAGAGAGAGAGAGAGGGAGAGAAAGAGAGAGGAAGAGAAGGAAAACAGGAAGAAAGAGGGAAAGAGAGAGAGAGAGAGGGAAAGGGAGAGAGAGAGAAGAGAAAGAAGAAAATAAGAGAGTGAGGAGGGGAGGGAAAAAGCCAGAGAGGGTTTAGATATTGAAAGTGGTTAATAATCAATATATTCATGAAAGACCTTTTCTAGCATTGCCTATTTGATTAGTCTCCGTGAAGTGAATAATGTAGAGTTTCATATCTAAGGAAGATGTCAACCTATTTCAGCTGAGAATAACAATTTGGAGATAATAACACTACAGCATTTGTTATTATGGCGCTCTAGCATTTCAAGGAATTAATTCCTGCCAGGTACACATTAACATCACCTGACTTGAGTGTCGCAAATGTAGATCAACGTCTTGCCAATGGACATTGGTACCGCGGTGGAACTCGAAACGCGGTCCAGAGACCTGTCCACTAGACCACGACACCTCGACGCCACGAGAAAGAGAAAGAGAGAGAGGGAAAGAGAGAAAGAGGAAGAGAAGGAAACTTAAACTAACATTGCCTATTTGATTAATCTTCGTGAAGTGAAGTGAATAATGTAGAGTTTAAGCAGGGAGATCTAAGGAACTTTCAGCCTCTTTCAGCTGCTGAGAATAACAATTTGGAGGTACAATAAAGAAAATACTAGAAGTGAGAGCGAGGGGTGGAGAAAAGGTAAGAGCGAGAACACAAATCTATTATCTATACTTTGAAGGGAATACTTCCTTGACTTCACATATCTCCGATGAATACTGGATATGTTAACATCTAATTGTCGGCTGCCATGCCTGTAAGAAGGATGTAACTGCCAATCTGCCATTGGCAATACGTAACTCGTACGGCCTTATTGCAGACAGCCGACGTCATGCAGACGGTAGGACCCTCCTTTTAAGCTGATGAATAACCTAGAGCGGAATTATTATTTTGAGAAGAGTGCAGGGGCAGATGTATAGAGAGAGGGAGAGAGAGGGGGAGAGAGAGGGGGGAGGAGAGGGGGATAGAAGGGCAGATAGATAGAGAGAGAGAGTGAAAGAGAGAGAGATGGGAGTAGAAAGAGAGAGTTTGGAGATGAAGAGAGAGAGGGGAGAGATAGAGGGAGAGATAGCTCCTTTTAAGCTGATGAATAACCTAAAGCGGAATGATTATCAGAGAAGAGTGCAGGGACAGATGTATATATAGATAGAGGGTGGTAGAGAGAGGGGGAAAGAGAGAGAGAGAGTGGGGAAGGGTAGAGAGAGAGAGAGAAGGGAGAGAGAAAAGGGAGAGAAAAAGGTTGGGGTAGAGAGAGAGAGGGGGAAGGGAAGAGAGAGAGAGAGAGAGGACGGAGGGGAGAAGCAGTTAGGAGGGAGAAACAACACTGAGATGATATTAATTGCAGTGGGTTGACCAATGTTTTATCATCATTGTGCGTCCATAGTTGTTTCACATCTACCATAGATTTGCACTTTTCATTCCTTCTTCATAATGGGCATCCATTCGAGCTCATTGATAGAACACAATTCAAGGAAGATATACGGAGTAGAATTTAAGGGGGAGACCCGGCCAGGAGAGTCTACCCCAAAGGGTGTCTAATAGTAGTTCAACATCTTTTGAAGATGTCCAGGTTACAGACAGTGATTTCAATAGATCACCCTATTGTAATAGCTACATCTGACTTTAAACGTGCCCATAAAGAGACAATTTAATAACGAAACTGCAGATCCTGTGAAGAAATACGAGCTATGACTTCCTTAAAGGTTAACTACATGACCCAGTTTAAGCCACGAACTATTATGTTTCTACTTGTCTTGTGAATACAAAAAGTAGCATTCCTTAAATACTACTTAAAGTTGTTTGCTTATACACGCACCTCAACCAATCAGTGACGTATCCAGGAATATATATTAAAGGAGGGGTCGGGGATGAATTCTCTCTGGACTTGTCGTATTGCATTTTGTGCATTGCCGCTTGCTTCATGCCCACCACAGGCTATATTGACCCCCTGCCTTTAAATGACTGAGGTTCGCACGGGTATACCAAGTTTAATTCGACAAACACTACACTAGAACCTCCCCTGCATGTGGTTTCGTAATCACCTTAAAAAGGGCCAGCACACGTTTTCAGTCATCGCCTCTGTCTATTACAGTTCGTATAAAAGAGAGTGATATCCAACTTTGAAAGATTCCCATTTGAATTTCTAAAACCTCTGTGAAATTGAATCATATTTCAAATAGTATAATATTTTGAAGAATAACTATATTCTGTTTAATGATACCCTATTTATAACTCTGTTGCCAACGATAACTGAGCAGCAGCCTTTGCAAAATCGTAGTCGAAATCCTCTTGTACTAAGTCTGGTACCAACCCTCTCCCTTGACTTCACAATTACCTCACTACGCCCCAGCACATGTTCTCATTCATCGCCCCTGCCTATGGTTTGCTTATGTGTTTATGTCGAGAGTTAGTCAAACACGGAGCCTGTAATGAGGAGAAACGTCACAGCGTCTTTCGGCGTGATCCATCAACGTAAACGAGAATGCGTTTATATACATGTGTTTTGAGCTCGTTCAGGTTTAAGACTATGCAGAACAAACCGTAACGCTATGTGACTGATTGATTCTGCTTATAGATACCTAGGCCACCGGAGTCGCCGTAAAACGTCTTCTTGATACCTATAGAGGCCACCAGAGTCGCAATGAAATGTTTTCTTGTTGAAGTTGCACTTCCAGTCATGACTCTCTGGACATAACTAGAATAAATATATTTATATATTTATTTGGGGGTTAGAGGATTTTTTCTCTCACTCTTTTAATTGATTTGTATTGACCTATGGACGATTGATATGATTTATCTTAGCTATTCTTGTTTTTTGAGACAATATAGTATGAAGTTTTAATCGAAAACAATATATAAATTTATATATATATGTATTCATTTATTTAAAATAAATTTTCGAATTAGAAAACGGTGTGAACAATCTTATGAGAATGAAAAACACAAGCACTATTTGAATGAGAGAGAGAGAGAGAGAGAGAGAGAGAGAGAGAGAGAGAGCGCGCGAGGGTTTGGGGAGACAGAGTAAGATAAAAGGGGTCGATACAATCGGTAGGAAAAAGAAAAGCAGAGAGAGAAAGAATTAAAGGAAGAGAGAGAGATGTAATCAATTAAATGTGTGAGACAGGGAGAGACATGGTCAGAGATGGAGATATACAAATGGTGGGAGAGAGAGAGAAGGAAAAAAACAACAAGAAAGACTGATAGAGAAAGAATTAAAGAAAGAGAGAGGTATAATCAATTAAACTAGAGGGAGCGAAAAAGAGATAGAGAGAAGAGCAACGAATAACTAAAGAAAGAAAGAAAGATAAAGACAGATTCGGGGAGAAGGAACCAGGGCCTACAGTGTAACAACATGAATACCATGCGTCTTGAATCCACTGTA
Source organism: Strongylocentrotus pallidus (assembly GCA_030265145.1). NCBI lineage: Eukaryota > Metazoa > Echinodermata > Echinoidea > Camarodonta > Strongylocentrotidae > Strongylocentrotus > Strongylocentrotus pallidus. The sequence goes on along the minus strand of JARBES010000131.1, from coordinate 18,325,152 downwards.
GTATCTACCTTTGAAGTTTTGGTCCATTAGGTGCTTTAAGACTATCCAGAACGCTCCCGTCCAAATACCAGACACCGACCAAATAATCACTAAGTGCTCTAGCCTCAAGCTGGGCAGGAGTGCCTTTTTTTCAAACACTTGAAGCAGTACTTCGAATAAGAGGAGTCTTTTTTAACTCCATTTCGAATATCAAAAAGGCGAAATCATTTTTTGAGCTATGTCCCGGTTTCTCGAACCGTCAATTTTACGAGAAATTAATTTTTCTCCCTCTAGCACTTGACTTTCGAGTTGGTGGGAAAGTAGCAAATCTCTAGTTACCAGTGAATTATTTAAGTTGCTCATAGAAACTGACAGATAAGGGAGAGGGAATATGCACTCGTCACAGCTATAACAGGATACAACATGACATAAAGGTGCTAATTGTATCTTTCTATGATTTTGGACCATTTGATTTCCCTTTTTATAATCTTTTTAAATTCCTCTGATATAGATTAAAGAAATGTTATTCATGTAATTGGACCTGTATCCAAAATCGTCTGTGAAAACATACGAATATCACAGTTAGGAAATGTATTTATGAGCAATACGAATATCATAATTAGGAAATGTATTTATGAGCAATAGTGTTTGCTGTCGCAAAGAGAACGAATATGTTGACAAATTATGTATCATTGTTCATACCGGGAAATACATAAGCACTATAGAGAGAGAATATATATCGTGAATCTGCAACAGGCTTGTACATTGTGGATGTGTCTTGGTATAGTGGTTCATTCACTTGACTCACAATCCAAGGGTTGAGGGTTCGAATCCCAGACCGGACTGACGTCCTTTGGCAAGACATTAATTCACAATTTGTGCCCCTCTCCACCCAGTGAAATGCGTATTTGGCAACTTATGGGGTAATAATGATAAATATCATTTGAGCGGTCCACAATTTATTGTACAAGCATTGCTTTTTAGTGGACCCCTCTGTTTCCAATATGTATTCCTAAGTTTGTTGTAAATGTCTATAATTGATTTGTAATGTTTTGTTGGAAACATAAATAAATTGAAGTTAATTAAAGTGATTTGAATTGAACAGCATTGACTCTAATGATGCTCCCCTGGGTAAAGCTACATTATTATTACTATTAATCAGACGTACAGAAGCAGTATGGAAATTATAAAAAATAACCTATAATGTGAGATTTTTGAAATTTCAATAAAGGCTACGAAAGAAAATGTGTCCTAATAAAATTAGACGTTGTCTGCATTATCTTAAAAGTAAAGACCAGTTCTTGTCATGCGCTTGCATTGTGAAAGAAACGTTGTGGAATCGATCAAAAAAGGTTGATCATCTAGCATAAAAGTATTGGTGTGTACTGCAAAGTTCTGGAATCATCAAAATGATAAGAAATTTGGCCCAGTCTTGGTAAAGTTACAA
>JARBES010000131.1:17679745-17694910 GCA_030265145.1 Strongylocentrotus pallidus | reverse complement strand
GGTTGGGCTTCAGTCATTGGATTTAGAGAGACTGTCGGAAACGCACTGAAGATGGTTAAAGCAGATGATAATGATGGCATTGATGATGTGGTGAGACAGTTACGTACATAGGCCAGGGATGTTGAATACAACAGTGCAAACTATGATCTGTCTATGTTTACCACAGCCAGAAACATTGAGAGTACAAGCCCGACGTTGCTCAAGCTTGTGGCAGAATTCCTGGAAAAGTCATATTATCCATGTTTTTTAGGCTTCCTGGATTAAGATTAGCAACATTATTACATATTGCACATAGTATGCTAATTAGGTTAATTATACTACATATACATGGAATATCTTCTCATGAATTAATGATGAGTCTTTGTAAAAGTGATTTACAATGTTGCATTGCACAATTTTTAGGCTTTATAGATAAACAATGACAATGAAGTCCATACATATTATGCTATTTAAGACAATTGCATTACTTGGAATCAAAATCTGGTGTCATAAATAAATTCCTCGTCATAGAAAACCCTTGAAAAGTCGTATTATTCATGTTTTCAGGCTTCCTGGATTGAGATTAGCAACATTATTACATATTGCACATATTATGCTAATTAGATGATTATGGTAATATGGCTATTAAAAAAGTTGCCCAAGGTTGCCAAGCTGGCAACCAAGCTGAATTTACTTCAATACCCATCTATAACACATATCAACAAAAAAACCTTGTACTTATCAACTTTTCCAGGTCTGAAAAATTTCTACAGGACTATAATGTAATGTAAACTCTTCGACACATCATAGGAAATTTGACTTATTAGAAATATGCCCTGTGCAACAATTAAAAGCAGGACACAACACACCACACATCCACATCATTGCAAACAATAAGAAACATAATGTTACTATCGGCAACGTCAATTTCATCAAAATATGCAATAGAAATCTGGACACAATAGTACTGAAGATGCGCTCCGTTTCCATATATCAACAAATTTGGTCCGGTTACAAATTGAGACAAATTTCTATGAGGAAAGAAGTAAAGCATTACTGCATATTTATGACTAAAGATGGATTATCAGTTTCAATACGATAAGACAGTTGGGACGACGACGCCAGAGACGGTTGGGTGACATAATGCACCCCTAATCCATTAGCTTGACTGCGCGAATCGTATTACATTATTTGTTTCGACTGGATGATGAAAATTGGCAGTCTATCCAGGCTTTACCGTCGAGATCTTTCAAAGTTAAGACATTATTCAGTAAAATTGAAGGGGATAAAACTAGCATAAGCACGCGGCCCTTCAATGACTATAGTAAACTTAAAGGAAAATAATAAAGCATCGATGGGGAGGGGGGGGGGACAAAATGATCGCCGATATATATATGAACGGTGAGGTAAAATAGAACGATAATATGATGGGGAAGGGCTTATCATCTTCAGACCTTCCAAAAAGCGACGCCAAGTCACCGACAAAATATTGTCATTGTTTATATAGAGTCATCTTTTTATATATGGAGTATGATAATAAACACGCATACAGGAAATAAATGCACATAGTCAAGCTGTTTTATAGTTTCTGTCAATTTAATCTACCAAATCTGATTTGTTTTTTGTTTTTTATTATGTGATATACAACAAGTTACTTCGACTTGAGGCATGAGGAAAGAAATAATGCAAATAAACCAGCTGACATACATAGTACAGAGTGATCAATTACACGATCTGGTTTTTGAATACATGTACATATCTTCTGTAGAACTTACTGAGCCTCGATCTGGCCAGTAATCAGAAGTGGACAAAGAAAGCAAAGATGCAAATTATAAGTAAAGGAAGAAGACATTTTATGAAACTAAAGTTTGTAGAATACTTGATAGATACATTTACATAAACCAGCTACAGTAACTATACAAATATACCGTTCTGTACTTATTCTCAGCTTTAAGGGCTGGTCTCATTTGAGCAATAACGATAATTAATTAAAATCAGCCCTCCTTCCGTTTCATGAGGAAAGGTATTAGATGTGCTACAAATGTGAGCGTATCATTGCTGACTGCTCCTCATTAGCACAAGTGTATGTGATGAGACCTGCAGCATCACTTTACAATAAGTTTTCTACACGAACTCCAGTGAGGACACTGACTTATGAAAGATTCAAGTGAATTACATCTCGTTTTCAGTGAAATGGGCCCCGCCCTTGAGACAAGCTTCCCGCAATAAGGTTCTCACATGTATTCAAGGAGTTTCATCCCACTGGAAAGTGGCAAAATGATAAACAATATGATTCAAAGTCCACTGACTCATACAATAGACATTGAAAACTTTTTGAAACCACTCTCAAAGAAAAGGGCAGGAGACATAACGGATATTACATGTATTTTAGCTCTTGACCATATTACATTTCAGTGGTAACAGCAATGGCTAAAATCAAGTTGACTTCTGAAATAAAATCAATGACTTCTGAAATAAAATCTCACAGAACTCCAATCACTTTGGATTTTCAAAATCAACTCTCCTTGACAGTTTGTAGACATGAGGATTTATCTGTCTTTTATAAGGGTAGGAGGACGTTGCAGAAATGTGCATGGTGAAAATCTCAAAACTTGAAACAGGACCAAAATGTTGTAAAATATCATAATTTATAACTTTCCTAACAGTATGGTGGCAAAATATTCTTTATTAACAAAATTACAGACATTTTTGTATTAAAATTTGAATTTTGCATCAAAAGAACAATGATTGCAAGAATCAGAAAAGTGTATGGGTAAATTACCATAGCTTTTCAGAACTCCATGGAGATGGGAGGGGGGGGGGGATGAATTCACGCCTGGCAGAAGAAAAGAGGAAGTATTTGCGCTGGCATGGTCGTATATAGAAGATGGGGGGGGGGGAGGGGGTTCCCAGCTGTAACCGGGGCAACAAAGGTTCAAAGAACTTTTCTAGCTACAGGGGGCAGTCCTAATTGGCCTTAGAATGGCAATTATAAAATAGGTAGGTAAAGAGAAATGAAGTAGATCAAAAAATACATGCAATGAATTATGCACTGATGTTACCCCAGGATTAGCAAAAGTAAAGAGCAAGTAAAAGGTATATAGTTTTGGCCACATTTTAGAATTATCCATAACACTTTCCCCTGCAAACAATACAATAATAATAATTATAAACATGACAATTACATACAATCAAATTACAACGTTTTACAAAGCAATGTTTGTTATTTTATGGCACAGTTTTATGTTTTTCCATCTGTCTTGTATTCTCTATTGAAAAAAGCCATTCAAATAAGAAAAAAATAAACGTAAGATCAAAAGTTCCTTCTCTCAATAACGGGCATAACATATTGTTACATGTAAAATATGACGACTTTAAACAAATTACACTTCAACATAAACAGAGTAGAGATATTACACATCGAGCATGATCGTAGCACACGTAAGATAAATTTCAATAAAGCTTCGTTTCATATACAATAATCAAATGGCAATGAATGGCAATTAATACATCTTCATGATAAGATAGTATAAATCAAACAACAATTGATCAACACTTGCAATCAAATTGATATTTATCATGAAATCAGTACTTTTGTGTTGTACTAAATAAAACTGTGAGATTGTCCACTTATACACTAGAAGAATTCATATCAAACATCGTTACATAGCACAAATTCATCTAAAAATATAATCAAAGTCAAATAGTCACCAAGATGTAAGAATTTGTACATCTACCATAAAAGAAGTACAGGGTCGTTTTTTGACCACATATACATTTCATTATCACAATACAGAGATGTAAGTAAGCAAAAAATATAGACAAGATATTTTTTTCAAAATTTATGAAACTATGTACTTTCTCATTAAAGTGAATCAACATGATTTCACATATATTTCAAAAACATTCAAGCATAGAAAAGGCACAAATTCCTTTTTTCCATCATTTTTTTCCCCATTCAGAAAGTGTCTTTGCACACAAAGAACAATAAATGACAAATTTTGAAACACAATCAAATACAGATAAACATCCAGTACTAGTAATTTCATTAGATATATTGTATTTCTCAATACTCAATAACTGTGTGAGCAAATTATTATGCAAAGGCTATATGTCATTATGCATCTGACTTGAGGCAAAATAAGGTTTGTAACAGAAGGGAAAAATCAAAAGAATTCATGGGAGAAATAAGAAACTGAATTGGAAGAAAATGAAAGGAAGAGGAAGAGGAAGGAGACACCTGCACAAAGTAACGGATCAAAAGTTCATACCCTTAAATTGACAAGAACCCAAATTGGTATCATAGGTGAGAGATAGATAAAATTCTGTTTTAAATAGTAATAGAGTGTTTAATGCATGGATTCCTATTTTCCATGAGATATAATAATTTGATTGAATTAGTATTTTAGACATGTTGTATGGCCAACATTTAAGTAGAGACACTACACAACACATGTTGTATGTGTAGGTATGATTATTAAGCATCAAATGACCAAAGTCAAAATTTAAATGCTCTTGCGCAAAACATCAAAATACAACTTCAGATATCCACTCAATGTATATGAAAGCAAAAATTAAAAATTGTTGATAAATGTCTATTTCTGTCTCAATCAATTACAAAAATACGTACTCTACCTTTTCCATGGTCGTCACCTTGTACTGTTCAATTCAATTTCCCTGAATAATAATGAAAAACATATACTATCATGCACTTGTACATTACTAGTAATGAGAGATGTAAGTACTTTCAGTAATAGATAGCCCAACACTTCAGTATGTGACAGGCTTATCAAGACATAAAGGTACATGTATTACGCAATGAAATGAGAAATCTTCGTAAGCACACTTTGGTACATGATATTCAATTACAAACTAGCAGCAATCAAATGCCCCTAATACTGACTTGTTTGGAATAAGCTATGATTGCGGGGCATATTTTGACACCATAAAGATACATATACAAATGGGTATGGCATGATTTTAACATGGCACGATATAGCAGTCCTCTATCCACTAAGCTATGAATCTTGAAGTTGTGTGGTTTAAACGCTGGCCAAATCTTAATGCCTATAGACAAGACATTTCATCCACTGTTGCCTCTCTGGACTCGGGTGCACGTACACAGGGAAGGCAGACATTAGTTGAATGTTTGAATACCCTTTATTATTAGGCAGCCTAAAATTGAGGATACACATTTCTAAAGTGTACACTGGATTATACACTACATAAAACAAACAAAGTATGGATACCGTATAACATATATACCAGTATTCCCACAATCCATTGCTATTAAATTTGAGATTTAAAGGTTTAAAATTTATCTTTTTCAAAATAATTGCAATATATACTCTGTTTCTTGAATCCATATTGTGTCAATATTGTATTCATACAATTGCATTAATAATACATCTATCAGCACATAAACAAAACAAATTTTCATGATATTTGAACAACAACAAAATGCTGTTTTGAATTCATTAACTTTTCCAGAGTTCATTTTGAGATTTCATTACACTGAGTTGTTCAGGTAGCACACTTGATTGTCAGGAGAAAATAAAAGACACTGTCATGATTTACAAATATACATTTCTGTTTGTACAGACAATTCATTTCATCAACTGTTACATAAGAAAAAAGAAACACATACATATGCACATATTACAATGCCAGTTATGGCTCAATATTGTTACATTATAACTTGAATAAGATTTTACAGCTTATACTTGACCCCTGGACAAGAGCAGTTTACATGTAATACCATGACTACACAGGTTACTCCCTTTTGCATATTTTTGGAGTTTAAACTGCAACGATTTTCACACCAAAATATAAAACCAACATTAATTACATAAATTGTATGCCTACATATACCTACACATTTGTCCTTGTACCAAATATGCATACCAACACCATCATACAAAATATCAAAAATCAAAATGGGCTTCAAATTTATGGTGTATACCCACATCTGGTATTAAACAAAAAAGCCCTATTTCTTGTATATCATAAAGGCAGCTATGAATGAATGAACTGCATATTTATCTATGCATAACATACAACTCTAGATTTCTTTGAACAAGTAAACAGAGTATCAAACTCACTTTGTTAGAAATCTTTACACTGTACATACCATGTACTTTAAAGAAAATCTGTAGGGCTCACACCAAATTAAAAAGAATAAGACAAACTATTTGAATACGCTCCTGGTGCTTTACAATCTTGAGAGCTCATGGAAAAACTTTATTTTATATTTTGATGGTTAATTTCATCAAGGAATCAAACTGAAATTTTCTTTTTTGTTTAATAACTGAACTGTAAAGCAAAAGATTTTTCTTTTTCTTTCTTTCCTTCTTCTTTTTGAGGGCGTATTTTCCCATTAAAAGGGGGCTCTTATAAGAATGGGAAGTGGGTGGGCAAATTTTGTACCCATCTGCATATACATGTATTTCTTTCTACTAATAATGCCTAAATTATGCACTGTATAATTACTAGTACTTGAACAAAGTATGTAAAAGCGGCCACCAAGGTATTGAAAAGAGAGGAAAAAACAATTGTAAGCTTATCGCTTGTTTTCCAACCTCAACAAAGTAAAGTACGAAAGCTCTGAAAAGTGTTTATGTACTTCAATGTATATCTCAAAATTTCATAAAAATATCCATCAAGTTATAATGTCTGAAGTGCAGTAATATCTGAGTTGCAATTTTTTAATAGCGAGCATCACGCAAGGTGCTCGTCACACTTCTTAGTCCTTCAGACTTTGTGAAATCGATTGTGGAATAATTAACCTGATCGCAATTCTTATCCTCATTTGGGATGCGTCTGAAGGGCGATCGCGAACGTTTTTCACGCAAAGTGGGTGTGGAACTGCCCGATTTTTCTGAAGCAGGTTGTCCGATGTCGACATCAATGTAGTTAAGTTCTCTCTCACCACTCAGTGAAGACTGGCTGGAACGACGTGATGAATGATGAGATGAAAGGGCTCCAGGGCTCATGGTATCACTGTTTCGGTTGCTACCAATTCCTGTCAGAGAGTTTGCACTGCCTCTGGATGGGATGCTGTTGCTGAGCTGTGAGAAGGATAAGTCTTCCAGAGACTTCCTCAAGAGTTGCTCAGCAACAGGTCTTTGCAACCATGAAGGGGATGGTGGGCTGACCGGGGAGTGACGCGGACTTGACTTAACAACACCCTCCCGAATGTCTGTTTGGACATTGATGTAATCATGATTGTCTGGGTGAGTCGTTGGATCCAGGAGCAAGGGTGGAACCTGCCTCTTGCTCAGATCAGTGATACCTGTGGGACCATTCCTACCCTTCCCAAAGCTCATGTTCATGTACTCCCCGTTTACACCACTTTCTGGCGATCCATTCTTGACAACATCAAGACCTTTAGTAGCACTTTCAACAATGTTCCTTACCATAGCATTACCTTCTATACAGTCTGGGGCATCTACCGTTACCTGCACGCTACTCTCCAACTGCTCATTCTTCTCCTCATAATTCACATTAATGTACTTTGGTTCCATTGGGGGCATACTATGCCTCTGCGTCACATCCTTCTTATTGATGTTGTTATTCTCGCAGGCTTTATGTGAGACTTGACTGCCTTTTGCTTCAAACTCCATATTGCAATATGTATCTACGACGGGTTCACTGTGTGATCTCTGATGGGCTGATGAACCGACCTTCAGCAGGCTGGCATCCTCCTGTCCTGCAGAGTTCCTGTGCTTTTTATCAGGGGACTTCCCCAAGGAATTGGTGGTGAAGGCACCGCCACCTCCTCCAATGGGTGAGATGGACATAGGTGCAGGAGCCCACGCTAAGCTGGGGCTGTTACAGGAGGAGGAGGGTGATGGCCGATTGGCTGAGGGATTCATCAACATGTAGGTGGAAGGCTCTGCGCTTGTGCTTCCTGCCTGTGGTGTAATGGTAATAGGTGTTGCCCTCTTGGAACCTTGAAGTCGAATCAACAAAAAAAGTAAACAGACTTGATTAATTGGTTTGCAATCCCTTATCATTCTACAAATACATGTACAGACATACTGGTGCATTAAACTGGCAAACTGAGCATTTCACATCTCTATTGTGAATAATACATGTAACTCGCTTTTAGACATTCAAGGATATTTTCTGCCATTTTGGATGCCATCATTGATTCAATATCAGTAACATTGTCGATCGACCTGTGATGCTCCTGGCACTCCAAGATATATGGGTTCCTGATGCTGAACACATTCTATTTGCTCAAAATGGATTTCTTGACCCTAATCCAAGATTAAGTCATCAAAATAACATCTACAGGAGGGATATTTCAAAGATGTATGGCTATTTAAAGGTAATCAAAATAACAAATTTTCACAACTTTGATTTTCTTATATTTTCAGTAGTTAAATGTCAAACCCTACCCATGGAAAAACCTATTTAAAAAATATATATATTATTTGGTTTATGTCTTTGGTATATATAATGGTCCATGTACTGAAAAATTAAAGTTAACCCATGTAAGAGCCTTCTTTAATACAGAGAGGAGGCAAAGTAGCTCATTCAAACTGGTAATATGTTTGGGTACAAATTAATTTTCTTTTGTCAAGGTACCGATCAGATTTCTCAAAGACAAAGATCAACCTGAAAAGAAGCCCCACCGCCTTTGAGCAAGATAACTTCTAATCAAGTATAAAGAAAAGAAAGAAAAGAATATATAAATGAATAAAAAAAGAAAGAAAGAATGAGATAAAGAAGTAAACAAAAAAAGACCAATCTGAAATTGAAAGGGGATAGAACCCAAATCAAGCAATACCATGAAGAAAAAAAATCAAACTAATGATACACAAATGCTAGGCTGTACAGAAAGTCTTCATTACACACATAAAGGCCCGAATTCACAAAGGAGGTTTGTCAACAAACCTAGGTTTATGTGCGTCATTACCATGGAAACGCATCAAAACGTGTCACATGACGCACATAAACCTAGGTTCATCTACAAACCTCCTTTGTGAATTCGAGCCATAGAAGCTGTTAAACTAAAGGCAGATTATGATCCATGGTCTTCACCCATGGTTGAATTGTGATTACATCTTTTCTTAAAATTTGGAGGGAACATATGAATTTGTAATAAGATTGTCCTTCAGCGTGCATAGAGAAAATTGATTGATTGAAACTGTTTTGTTGTATTTCATTATCTGGTTATCTTGCTCCCTGACATTTTGTGTGGGCTTTATTTTGAATGACCAACCTTCAACTTCTTTCCCAATATTTTCCATGTAATTATAATTAATTGAACTCTATTTTGTGAGTAATAGAGGGCAAAATAGCCTGTCCGAACAATAAAACAAATATAATAGCTTCATGGTTGGTAAACAAAAGCGATTATAGTAATTACTTTCTTCTTGAGATATAAACAAAGTGACCCGCTTACCACGATCAGTCCAAGGTTACAGTAATATCATTTATTAGTTCGCCTTATCACTGAGATTAATTAAAAAGATAATGATATCTTTGTTTCCAGCTTCTATAGCTCTCCTATTTTGCAACTGATGTTTTAGAGAGATAAGAATCCTTTCAGTGAATAGTGTATACCATTGTGAGTTCAGCTGTAGGGCACACGGATGCATGGCCAGTATATGGACATGTCTAAAAATATGTATTTTGACAATTTCATCTTTCTTTGATAACATATCTTTACATCTCTTTTCCTGAGAAATCACAGAACAAAAATGTAAATGTATTAGTGTATACACCTATCCACATCACTTTTGAAAATGGACAAAAAAAAAACAATGTTTGCCTCCTTCATCACCTTTGGTGGCAGCAATTAAGGGCAGTCCAACCCTTGTATTAAATTCTTTTGAATGAAAGCAGAAAAATAAGAAACAATATAGGGAAAGTGTGAAAGAAATTGGACCAGTAATAAGAAAGTTATGAATGTTTGAAATTAATGAAAAATAAAGATCACTAGGTCGAATCTCAAATTGGCAGTTTGGCCAGTGGATTGTGACGTAGTCATGTATATTACTCTCCTGTTCATCTTGTACAAAAATATCAATAATTTCTGATTTTCTCTTAAGTGCCTTCTCCCTTCAATAGAGCACTGCTCAATATATATTATGGATACAATACCATTATAGGTCCTCTAAAGAGAAAAGACCTTTCTGTGTCATACATTTTAGAAAAATTGAAATATTAGTCATTTTATGTGTTGGAACAAGTGTAAAAGTTGTAAGCCACTACATCACAGACACTTTACCAATTCAGCCAATTTGAAGAGCCCGGACATACAGTGATTACTAGTTTTTATAAAAGTCCTAATTTTTCTTAATTTTTATGTCCGATATTATTCAAAATTTCACCAGTCTACTTCTCTGAATTTTCTGCTTTTCTCTAGAGTAGTTTACTAACAAGGTAGGCTTCCCCTTTAAAGATACTCTGGGAGTTTTGATCACGGAATTATTTTTTGAGAGAAACTAAGTATAACCAATTCTTAATTATTTAATTATAATACATGTTGATAAATTGTATGGATCAACAACAAATAAAGTAATAATTATGTGCAGAAAATCACAGCCTCCCCAATTTTTGTTTACACACATAAAAACTATGTGCATACATGAGAACGAGGCAGTGGCTAAATTGGCTTTCTCTCTCTCTCTCTCTCTCTCTCTCTGTGCGGGCTCAAATTTGTTTGATTCTGCATACGCTTATTATTAAAAACAATTTCATTACCAGAAATCAATGGGGAATTCCCAAAAGATCAACAGCTCATGAGACCAATATCTACTAAGTTTTATTAGACAGACAGCCAAAAAGACCGACCAAACAAATACATCAATAAGAAAATATAGAAAAAGAAGAAAGTTCCAAAATGTGCAAGAGGCCTATACCCCATAAAGGCTGACATCCCACCAGACCGACAAGACAGGAAGATGGGAAACAAATATCGGTCTCATGGGCTGTAGTCAACCACAAAATTATGTTTAAACACCCTTTGGGTGAATTCTTAAAAGCAGACTAACTTTAGTCCATGGTTTAATCCACCAAATAAGTATGGAATGCCAAGTGTCCATATGAACAAATTTTTGAATAATTTGATATGTCTCTAAATTTACCATGATAACATAATTATATCATACTTAATTATGTTATTACATATTATTCAAATTTAGTGGCAGATTAAATTAGTCAAAAACATATTCATATGGACACTTGGCATTCCATACTTAGTCGGTGGATTAAACCATGGACTAAAGTTAGTCTGCTTTTGAGAATACCCCCCAAAGAAGAAATGTGAGTTTACCTGGACTTGGACCCATCATCATATAACCCTCATCTTCATTAGAGGGAGCCTTCAGTCCACTGCCGGTGGAAGGAGCCAATCTTTGACTGGGTGATGGTGTTATGTGAGATGCAGGGGAGGAACTAGGTGCTAAGTTAACAGAGCTAGGTCTTGACCGGTTACTCGGTGTCATTGCCATGTAGGAATCCGGCTCATCTACTACCACTACGGAAATGAAGAGAAAGAGAGAGAAATATAAAATTATATAAAGTCAAACATCAATTTTAGACTGAAAATATGCTTTAAAGGTGCTATGTCCCATTTGCAGCCAAAATCAAATTCTGTAGAACCTTGCAAGACTTATGAATATGTCATGTATGTCTTATCTGTGAAATTTAAATGTAAACAGTGTCCTAATATTCAAATTATGCAAGGAAACCAGTTTTCTTTCTAGACTTCACTGTCAAACACTATTGAGTGACTGACTGACATCCTTTTTTTCTCTGGTAATAACATACCGGTACATAACATGAGCTGTAAAGGGTACATCAATAACCCACTTCTTGTAATGTCCAAAATTAAACTGATTGAATCTTTGCGCAGCACAAAAAGTATGACCATTTCGGTACAAGGATCTGAAAATCAGACTATTACTATATGATTTGCCTTCACTAAAGTCGATTTGACAACTAATGGTCACTATTTTCCCACTTACAGACTTTTTCAAGCCCTTTCATTTTGTAGAAAGTTGTAAATTATTATTATCTTTTAAATGCTGTTGGAATTCAACCTTTCATTTTTGGGGCCTGCAAATGGGCAATGTACCTTTAACAAATTCATTTGTACATATGTGCATGTAGAACCTCTCAACAAAAGTTTAGCTTTATGTTTCTTATCTCTGCTCTAACTGTATACTGAATGCCTCATGCACACAATGCGGTTAACTGCCCTTACCTAACTGTCAAGATAAAATAAAACAACTTATGCATCGTGTGATTCACATTTCTGTTTCTTCTAATACAGAGATAACCCAGTCCTCTAAAAGGCCATTATAATGCACAGCTACTTTTTTTTTTCCACCTTCAATTGCCACTCATTACGATAAAAAGTTTTTATGTGGAAGCTGTGTTTTAAAAAATCAATATACTTACAGGGTTTTCATTCATTTTTATTTTTGTTTTTATCATTTTTTTCTTTCTTTATATTATTATTTTTTCTTCCAGCTAATGGCTGCTAATTACATTTTGTATTATTCCATGAATAAAAAAAATAACAATCTTGCTTTTCATAGGACATGATGAAAATGGGTATCGCATAGATGGGCTCTATACAACATCTACACTATTATATTATACCCACATAACACAATCCTACACTGCTTTATTTCCTGCACATGCACTGTAAATTACCTGACAAAATTCAGCAGAAAGAAGCAATAGCGTATAAACATGCAATAACATGCAATGCAATCATGCAGTAGCTAAAAGATTAGAGTTAATTACACATGTATATCATCATCTCCTCCCCAACATCTGGCAAGAACAAGAACAAAATAATCACCGCCCAAAATTTAGTCCATTTTTCCATGTTGCATACTTGCACGTTTATAAAATGTTATAATATGGTTACTAGTCAATCCATTTTTAAAGAGTAGGTAACATAACAAAAGGATTTAACCATAAAGAATCAACATTACAAAACGAGGGTTCAGTGACACAAAGACGTAACTCCATATTTTGTCAAAATGAGTATTTGATATCAAAATGTTCAGAAGAATGCAGGCTTACTAGGAAACACAAAGACTTAACTCCACCCAACACCCCATTGAAGTCAATGGCTAGTGAAACATAGATTTAACTCCTTAAGGCCCAAATGCTCAGTGACACATAAACCATTTTTTCTCAAAATGGCCAAAATGGAGTTACGTCTTTGTGTCACTGACCCCTCGAATATGAAATCAATGATGAAAGAAACAAGCCAACAAACTGCAAACTAACAAGGGGAGAGACTACGGGGTGAGCTCTCAGCACTGGAGGCACAGGAGGAGGAGGAGGCAACATGCAGGAATTGGTGATTCTGGTAGACATGCTGATGCTGGTGTTGATGTTGCTGGTGGTGGTGGTAGTGATGCGGCACAGGTACCTGTAGGTGTGGTCCACCGGTCCCAGGGGCCAGGGAGGGGCTAGAGGAGGGGGAGGAAATGGCGGGGGAGGACGCCCTTCTATGGGCCAGAGAAGGGGACAGCCGATGATGGTGAAGGTGGGGGCTGTGAGCCAAATTTCTGGGTACGGGTAAGGCTAGATAAAAGGAAAATACATACACATTGAAAAAGGTAAACAAAACAAAACCATAGTTATAAAAAAAAAAAGGAAAAAACAAATCACAGAAAGCAACATGCTGAATTGAATGCAGAACATGTATGAAAGATTCCAAATTGATGCACTGCTAAATGTATCCATCTAATCATTATCATGCAGACATTAAACCTTATGTTATGCTTGTTTAGAAGAGCATTATCATTTCAAAACAATTCTGCAGGGAGCCACTTTGTTAGAAACAATCTTAGGAACAAAATTACATAAAGCTGAAAGCAGAAACAACAAGCATGCACAACATATTACACACTATTCTCTATATTTTCTTTAAATAAAACCAAACCAATATATTTGCAAAAGTTAAGGATCAAGTAATTAAAGACAAAAATGTCCTCTTTGGAGCAATATTGATTTTCTGAATTGTGCTAAAAATAATTATTGGAGAAGTAAGGGGGTGAAAGTTATTAATCAAGAATCAAATGAATAAACTTATCAAAATGCAGCTTCAATAGTGAAAAGAAGTTTTATTTATAATAGATGGAAATACATATTTATTTGTTCATCTACAACATTTACTTTATATATTTATTAGTATTTCGGAACTCAGCTTCTCCTTTTCTTATTCCCTTTGAAGCCTAATTTGTGATTAATACATTTTTCCTGTTGTAACATAATAATCCTACCATTTTTTATGACATATTTTGTTTATGTTTTACACCGTTTGAAATTAATGAAGTTCATGCACGTTTTATTGCTTAGAGCCAGAAGGGAACTAAGACAGTTTTCATCACATATAGTGAGCGCCCTACTGGTTCTCAGAAGATAAAAAGATTAATTAGTACACATTCATTCATACAATGATCATTCTGAACAACATGCCACCAATTAGAGTGTGTTCCTACGGCTTGCAGGACATGAAGATGATACCTTTAGAGGCTGCAGAGGGCGACATACTCATATATTCATCATTAGCCTCCTGTGATTCTTCTCTGATTGATACATGAGACGGTGAGTCTGGTGTACGACTTCGCCCCCCGCTGCTTCCAAATCTAAACAGGAAAATTAAAAAGAAAAAAAAATCAGATTTAGTAGTGAAGAAGACATATGTTGTTTTAAGATTATATCATGCTTATAATGTCTCTTCCAATAGTTGTGTAAGATGTAACTGCAAACTTAAAGAAATTAACTCTTACATTGTCTTGATTGTGTTTATTTATCTATCTATCTATCTATCTATCTATCTATCTATCTATCTATCTATCTGTCTGTCTGTCTGTCTGTCTGTATGTATGTCTGTCTATCTATCTATCTATCTATCTATCTATCTATCTGTCTGTCTGTCTGTCTGTCTGTCTGTATGTCTGTCTGTCGTTCTATCTATCTATCTATCTATCTATCTATCTATCTGTCTGTCTGTCTGTCTGTCTGTCTGTATGTATGTCTGTCTGTCTGTCTGTCGTTCTATCTATCTATCTATCTATCTATCTATCTATCTGTCTGTCTGTCTGTCTGTCTGTCTGTATGTATGTCTATCTATCTATCTATCTATCTATCTATCTATCTATCTGTCTGTCTGTCTGTCTGTCTGTCTGTATGTCTGTCTGT
>JARBES010000131.1:17559806-17569986 GCA_030265145.1 Strongylocentrotus pallidus | reverse complement strand
GTTAAATTCCACCGGCATTTTAAAGATAATACTAATTTAAAACTTTCCTCAAAACGAAAAGGCTTGAAAATGTCTTTTTGTGTGAAAATAACGACCGCTAGTTGTCGAATCGACTTTAGTAATGATATTGCAATCCTATTAGAAAATAAACTGATTTTCAGACTCCTGTACCGAATGGTGTACATTTTGTGCTGCGGAAAGATTCAATCAGTTTAATTTTGGCCATCACAAGAAGTGGGTCATTGATATGAACCAAATTTAATGCTCATGTACCCTTTACAGCTCATTTTTATGTATATTATTACCAAAGAAAAAATTAAATCAGTCAGTACTCAATAGCGTCTGACAATGAAGTCTAGTAAACGTTTTTTCTTGCGTAATTTGAATTCTAGGACACTGCTAATATTTAAATTTCACAGATTTGTCATACGTGACATATTTAATTACTCCTGCAAAAGTTCTACATAATTTGATGTTGGCTGCAAATGGGACATAGTACCTTTAAACAGAGAGTCCCAGTCACTATCTCTTAGGTTTTTTTCCCTTCTCTCTCTCTTGCGGTCTTGAAACTTGACCAATTAAAAATTAAAAGTTTTTGTAGTTATTTCACTTTGTCATTTAAATTGGAAGCATTTAACCTGTATTATGCAGGTAATAATAGGCAAAATTTCACTATGCAAAGTCTACATTTGTGAATTGTCTTCATTCAATTCTTTTGAATAATAATGGATACAATTATGGTGTACAGTAGGAAACAAAGCGTATTTAATTGTCTTCGACAATCGTTTTTTAATTATAATTGTCTTCTTGATGAATAACATTTTTAACCATGTTTTGATGGACACATATTCTTTAATGTATTATTCATGCTATATGTAATGTATGTATGTTAGGATGTGTGAATATGTACACACACACACACACACACACGCATACACACATATATATTAAATATACATAAAGATGAATGCACGTAAAAGTGTATATATTCGTTCGTAAAAGTATGCGCGTGTGTATGTAGGTGGGTGTCGGTGTATTCTCTCTTTCTTTCTGCCCTCCCCCACGTCTTTTCCTCGACGTCGCAACACACCCAAACATCCCATGATGCCGACAGTGTCGTCTTCGAGGGCTTTACTCCTCATTCCCACATGTTGTCTTATACTTCTCTATAATCTCTTTTGCTTCTCACTCTGTCCCCTTTTTCTTTTCTCCAATCATTTTTAGGTTGTGTAGCCACGATACACACTGATCAACATGTCATCGGATGGCTAGGTGAGAATGTGAATCTTCCCTGTAAATTCACCTATTCCGATGTTCTCGCGTTGTACTGGACGGACAGCAGTGGTACAAGCAAAGCTTCTTATTTCAAAGGAGAGTCACGGAACTTCGATGGTCGGTTTAATTTGAATGACGATTTTTCCATCGATATCAGAAACCTTAGACTGTCAGACGAAGGGAGATACCAGTGTCGCCTAGAACTTGAATCTGGTACTAGTTACATCAATCATACAGAACTGACCATCTATGGTAAGACAATCATTTACAAACAAAATTTCACAAATTCGTAAGTTTCAGGGAAACCTAAACGAAAGCAAACGTCTTTCGGATGCCTGATGTTAACCGTAATGAGGCCGGGGTATTTGAGTTCCGTCTACGGCCGGGGGGGGGGGGCATTATGCACCCCCTAAGATCTCGGCCGTAAAAGGACTGATCGCCACGAAAATGTGCATGCATGTCAAGTGAAGTGTATAGAATACTATGGTAATTTTTTTAAATTCATTCATATGCATGATTATGGTAATTTATGCAAGTAAGGTCATAAAATTTACATGTTTACCCATAGATCATATATTCTTCATATTTAAACATTTGTATTCTCGACATTTATTCCTGAGACCATTTGAAATAATAACACACTAAATTCTTTTTTGAAGAGACAGGTTATTCCTTATGTTAGCGATCGTTTTGATAATTAGTCATGTATATTTCTTTGTTTTTTAACTTAATATGTATTTTTTCATTTTTTAAATTTCATTTCTAAATATAATTCAACTATTTCGACCCCCAAAACAAACAACTTAACTATAAACAAGTCCAAATAACCATTGTTCTATCTCTTTTGAGGAGATATGATATTTCCATATGTTTTGTACAGAAATCACGAAAATTAGCGATTTTCGGGCTCACATGCAAAGACAAAAGGTCATGTGACTTTGAAACAATAGATCTGACTTTCGAGAAAATAGTTGTTTTAAAAGATGCGCAAGACCCGTAAGAAAGTAGTCACCAGACGACGGGGCGTCAACCGTACGCGTTCCTGAACAATCAGTAAAATTGTGGAGGGGGGCATATTCCCCCCCCCCCCGGCCTGATTAGGGTTAAAGAGAAGGTTGAGTTCTTCGAAGAGGTGAAAATAATTTAGGAGCGTTATCGTTGTTATTTTGTGTGGAAGAACATCAGATCAAAAAATTCCTTAAAAGCATGGCTTTTTAAATGCCTTAATATTCCAAATATGGCATGTGACATCATTCAAATCGGGTAGATTTTTATGCCACATATTCGTGTATATAGTAGTCCCATATACAACTCTCTGTGTACAGTGCTTGTTACTTTACCAAGACTGGACCAAATTTCTTATCATTTGGATGATTCCAGAACCTTGCAGTACACACCAATACTTACATGCTAGATGATCAACCTTTTCTGATCGATTCCACAACGTTTCTTTCACAATGCAATCGCACGACCAGAACTCAACTTTATCTTTAAAACTCAAATGTATTCATATTGTTATATATTGCCCTAGCATAATAAGTGTTGGATTGCTCTTTAAAATATTAAGATTGATTGTGACATGATATAATGGCGACTTTTACGCTTCATTCCGTTGATAAGGGATACATGTTCAACGTTTATTGTATCTGAGAGGGTCATTATATGCTAGTTATTCATACTAGCTTGAAAATATTGTAGGTATACCTTATATTTGTTGGAATAAACTACATATAAGTGCGAATACAATTTTTCTTGTATACATCTGCAATGTCACTCCTTAATAGGTTACATTTACTTGCTATGTCACTGACTGCGTTACATGACTAGGATGAGATATGCAGATAAATTGCCTTTGGATGTCTACTTTTTTTTCTTCTCCCATTAATCGTTATTTTCTACACTGAAATCTACACATATCAGTAAAGTTTAAAATGTTATTCAGATGTTGTCGTTTTTCTTTTCAAAGCTTCACCAGCAATGCCCCGAATCGAACAGTGTGTCCATGAGTCGTCAACAAGCAACAAATACCAACGTTTCTGCATCGTAGAAACTTCCAACACATATCCCTTTAACATGAACTGCCGTGTTACTGGCTTCAGACCTAATGTAACGCTAGAGTGGACCTCGTCAGGGATTGTGAAGCAGCCTCTTGGGGATCCTTTCCAGAGGACACTTCCCGATGGTACAGCTGAGAGAGAGGTGACCATCAGCGTGACTGCTAAGCTTCATAAAATGCAGAACTACACCTGTACGGTGAGGGGTGAAGCAACCAATGGGACAGATTGGTCAACAACCGTCACTGTTCTCGTTCCACTAAAGCCAACAGGTATGCTAGAATTAATTGAAATGTAGTAGAATTTCATCCAAAAGAAATATTTGTGTATGTGGCGATTCAGAGAGCACACTCACAAAGAAGGTATAAGCATACAATATGAGTCAGTAAAAATAAAATCCACTTCAACCCCATAAGTCGAAACCAATAGGAACTGTGTTACTCCAATATTCTGGTGTGGTTGATAAAACTCACTCCTTTTTATTATAGAACGTTATAAATATATCATCAATACCATCATCCTTATCATCATTCTGTACTGATATATACAGATGGCATGGCACGGACATGTTTAACATAATATATAGGAGGCGCGATGGCTCAGTGGTAGAGCAGTGGTTTCGTTACCGGGAGGACCCGAGTTCGAAACCAAGCCGATGTGCTAGTGCTCTTTGGTAAGGTATTAATCCTCACTACCAAGTCAATCGAAGAGGACTTAGAGCCATCGGTCTACTGGTTGATTACTTATATATGCATAAATGTGCTTTCTCAGCAATCAGGAAAAACAAACGAACCGAACCAATTAATGAAATTCAAACAAAAAAAACTACAACAAAAATAATTATCATGATAACACATAATATTTGTGTATGCTGAAATAAAGACTGTGGAGATTCAAACATATGCATATTGTTTTCTTTTTCTTTAGCAAACCACGAATTATTCTTTGTATAGCAGTTGATTAATATCAACGTTTCTTTGTCGTTCATCTTTCTCCCTTTACATGCAGTGCCTGATAACGGATTATCGCTTGGAGGAAAGGTCGTGATAGCTATCTTTGTTATACTGTTAATCATCTGCATCATAACAGTAGCTGTATTTGTGATCCTGCTGCGACAACGAAGAAAGAGAACACTCTCAACCAAAGGTAAGGATGATTATTTTTTTTAATCACTTTAAAAAAAAAGTCTCTATCATAACCATACTCATACACAATTAAATTGCAACGGTTACAATTTTGTTTTGGTTTAGATCACACAATATTACTGATCACGGTTAGGGCTTATTAGGTTATGACTAATTTGTAGCTGTTGATATTCGCTTTCATTCATTGAGAGGCTAGATGGTGCATTTCTATTCAATTGGTCAAAATTAGATCGGCTTTAAAGATCGTATACTCATTTTCATTTGTCTTCATCCATTTATGTTCACATTTACGATCCTGACTTATGTAATATTATGATATGAAATTGATTAATTTGTAAAACGCCTGTGAATGTATTTGTATAATTTTGTTGTTGACATTAAGAAGCAATAAAAGTTTTAAATATATATGAAGACCTTATGCATACTGTAGTCTGACAAGGTGGGAAAGACAACCAAACGAAAGTCCGAAATCTGAAGACTGAAATAAATAACTTTAGAAAATGATCAGCTGTAGAATATTACTTGATTATATCATCTCGGAGCCATTCGATCATGTGATCGAACGAAAGGAGACAACAAAGTGAAATCAAGGAAGGGACCTTTGTCATTGTTTGTATAGCCATTGGTTATTTATGAGTGAATTTAGCCATGGTTGCAGAATGTACTATGATTGAAAGTTGGTAATTTGCCTTTTTATCCTTAGGTGAAGCAGTCTTAAGTTGCGTTCCATTTTTGAGAACATTCTACCTCCCTATACCTGATCCAGAAGAAGTGAAACTAGGTGAGTGATTGCGTGCAAAGCACAACATCAACCCAACAGGACAATTTGCCAGTTTAATATCAAACAAAATGGCGAGCAGAATATGGTTGTGATGACTTTGAAATAACACAATTCATCACATGATATAACTTGCCTTTAGGATAGACTTAGGACTTTAAAATCAATCAAAATATTGAAGCATTAAAGCTTGTTTTGTTTGTATATTTTACATGAATGCTATTAAGAAAGCATTTTTATGCTTGTAAATAATCTTCTAGCAAGTGATTAAGAATATGACATATGAATGAAGACTTTATTCAGATTATCAAGTTCGATGTTGATTGTGATAAGCATGAGGAGGTGTTGGCTCACTGTTCTGTATGATAGTCAAAGCACTGATTGTGGGATTACGATAACCCTCTTATCCTGATGTATTTACAACTTCATGTGAAAAATAGTCGTATAGGCAAAATCTTCTAAGTTAATTTTATATCTATTATTTGAGACTGTAGTAAAAAAAAAATATATATGTACCCATCAATAGTATTGTAAATGTAATCACTCGTTTGTGATCCTAAGATAATCACTTCCAATAATTTAGAGTTTTTTAATGTACAAGTTTCAAGTTTATTGATACAAATCTACTGGGCCGGATTATCATCAGAAACGAACAACAATACTTTTGGACAAAATACATACTGTACATTGATACACAATACATACATCGAAGATATCAGGTACGTGGTTGTAAATAAATTAAAGGTAATTTAAAGGTAATAGCCCTCATTTTCAAAGTATGTGGGTATTTAAAGCGAGAAGAGAAAAAAATGCCTTAAAAGCAATCTATATAGAGTTTGGGTATTCTACTGAAATGCAAGATTACCTTTAAAAAGTAGGAATGAAAGTATATATATATTGTTTTTTTTTATATCGAAATACAATCGGTACATTACTAAGTCTTGTAAAGTAATTTCCCTCTTTCTATATATACATTTGACTTACATTTAGTACATAGATACTACTTAATGTCACTACTTTGGAGTACAAAATGAAATTTCTCTTCCACATTTATATTCTTAAATGACGGCACCATATTTATAATACTGTCGAACAAATCAGTTATGTGGTTAATATTTAGGAATTGACAGTTCATAATGAAATGACACTCCGCTTCTACCTCACTAAAACAAAGAGGACATATACGATTATCAACGTCTAATTACGTATGTCGTCCCGTTTCTATCATATGTCTACTTTTAAAATAATATGATACATGGGATTTATCTATACAACAATAAATAAATGTCAAGTTTATACCTCTTTTTAACATATCTGTATGTTTTTAGTTTACGACAAAAATCATTACTGTTTTCATCTAGTGTATCCTTTCATAACTTGATATATCGTTCTTCCAATTTGTTTGTATATTACTCTAAGAAAACATCTTTTAGAAAAAGTATTTTGATTATTCCATACATGATCAAATCCTAAATCGGCTAGAAATAATTTAAATTTGTAGCAATATCCAATTTTTAATCCCATGTTTTCTATATAAGCTTTATTTATCATAGGATTGTCGTTTGATTGTACACTGTATCATGTGTACCCAGAATCCTATTGTGGCTTTTAATCGGAAGGGTGCTAGTGGAAATCGTCCTAGCTCGGCTAAGACGTACTATTTACAGCTGCTCTGTTTACTCCTTATATGAAATTTTCGGGTATTAATGAAAGGTACTGTTTCTCACTGTGATTCTATACCTATATCTAAAATATCTTATATCCAAACCTCTGAACTATACATGGCAATACATTTAATACATGCATCACATAACTTTATATGACTAGTTATTAACATCCGGTCACTCCTAAAAGTATTTCTTATCAGAAATATAGCCTTCTTAAATTATCAAGACAAATTTGTAATCGCATAAGAATATGTTCCAGACGGTTTAAACACCAATCCCGAATATTTATATTCATTAACAATTTAAATATGTATATCATCAATGTAAAACTCATACTTTTTAAACACTTTACCAGACTTATTGAATATCATAATATTTGTCTTACTTGTATTTACTCGCATTACATTACAATATGCACTAAGCGCATGTTGTAGGCCCTCTGCTAATTCTGACATAATAACTAAATCCTCAGTATATAACAAGCAGGATAAAAATTCATTTCCAAACGTAACTGGATGGCATTCGTTATCAAAAATATTTACAATATCCTTAACATATAGAGAAAAAAATACAGGGCAGCCTTGTGTCATAACGACGGATGTATGGAAGGCTGGAGTGAAACCCTGTTGCAACTTTATAGAACATCGCACATCATAATACATGTTTTTAAGCATGTTCGCAAAGGGTCCTGTCATTCCATACCGTACATACATGTGGTACATGCATGGCCAGGGAACATTCCCCCCCCCCCCACACACACACACACACACACACACGCACAACGCACACACAGACACATACGATTAAGGTCGCATCAAACACTGATTAAAGATCAATTTGCATTTTGCAGAACACAGAAGGGAGAAATTGTCCTCTCTACGTAAAGAGTTAAGGAATTACACCTTTAAGAAACCGGATGGGTCCAGTGTGAAAGCCGCACATATCGGCTTGTTTGGAGAAATGGGCGCTGGGAAATCGTCCTTTATAAATTCTCTAGAGTTCGCCTTCACAGGTATCGCACAACAGTTTTTATATTCTAGTTTGTATATCTTCTGTGTCCATCTTGCATTATCGTTATTATATTTTTTAATTTTTTAATTGCCCAACATGACGGCAAAATATCTTTGACCAACTTTTGACCATTTCTTGCCATAATTTTAAAGACAAAATGGGTAAACCTTGGCACAAGGTTGGTATATAACATGCGTGTATAATTGCTCAATTGCTGATCGGATACATAATGATATTTACTCAAAGTCCTTTTTGTTACCACCTCATTCTTAAAGTTTATGAAGAATTTTAAAAAATGAAGTAGAAAATAATGAAATAAGGAATGAGTAGCAGCCGAAGTCATGGTAGTAGTAATAGCAGCAATAAAGGTAGAAAATTAAGAAATGGTGGAGGATGATCGAGAAGTAAGAAGAAGAGGAAGAGTAGAAGAAAGGGGAATTGAATAATTAGGAGGGGAGAGGAGGGGGAGGAGGGTAAAAAGGAGGAGAAGAAGAAGAAAGAGATAAAAAGAAGAAGAAAAAGAAGAAAAAGAATGAGAAGGGGAGGAGAAGGAAAAGGGTAAGAAGACGAGAAAGAAGATGAAGTAAAGAGGGGAATGAAGAAAGTGGATGAGGATCTGGAGGAAGAAGAGGAGAAGATAAGGATTTTAAGAAAGAAGAAAAAGAAGCAGAAGATAGAAAAAGAGAAGAAGGAAAAAAGGATGAGGAAGAGGAGTACGGGAGTAGGAAAAGGAGAGAGAGGAGAAAAAGAAGAACAAGAACAAGAAGAAGAAGGAGAAAATGGAGGAGGAGGGGGAAGGGGAGGAGGAAGAGATGCTATGGTTGTCGCGTTGCCGTCTAGTGAAAAAGAAACGGACTGAGTATTACAAGGGTGTGTGGTTAAAATCCCTGTCACTGCACTAAACTTCCTTTTGGAACATATATGAATCGACTTTGATGTAGTACTTGTAAATGTTTTTTTTTGATGAGATATTACTTCCAATGAACTGTACTTTGACAAAGAATGCTATGGATAACAATCTGGTTATTTTTTTTAAATCTCTATTGAAGCCTACATGTTAATACGACAACGGAATGTTAATGTTTAAAGTAGTAACGTAAATAACATTGTCAATGATTTTTATCAGACTCTTTAAAAAAAAAATCTTAGTTAGTCAGCATTAATTGTTTATTGTTTTTCCTATCAAATTTCACCATAAGACATACTTTGCCATGTTACTCATGATTTCGAGCAGGTCAGTTTGAACAGAGTCAGGTAGTAGGTGCAATGGACTCAGGAGGAGCAACAACGAGATCACGCATTCTTCTACCTCTCACTGATAACATTTTTCTTTTCGACAACCGAGGCATGAAGGACTTCAAGCTATCTAATCCAAAAGAAATACTTGCTCAACTCCGTAAGTTATTGGGCTTTATATTGATTAATGACATCAATAATAAATCACATGAATTATAGATATCTTTATCGAATATAAAAACGTTATCAGCGAACAATTAAAGTTACTCGGGAACATTGTCTCAGATTCCGAATCAAAATTCAGGATTTAGCTCATGCTGCAATCATAATTATAAACCTTTAGGTCAGTCAGGAACCCCATCCTTTTACAAGCCGATCGCCTGCCTGATTATCAAGATATTTATGATTGGAATTACAAATTTTGAAAACCGTTCGCCTGACGGTTTTCATAACACTACAGTCTATTGGGGAAAACGAGTATGGTAAAACCGGTCACTCAAAGATTTTTTACTTTTTTGAGGCACTTCATGATCATTTTGAAGCGCAGTTGTTTAAGGGCTTTAATATTACACCATATCACAGACACTTATAACACGTAGGGCCATGAATCTCAGATTTAACATTGTTAAACGATGCCTTTAAAGGGCCACTCTAACCATAACGGGCTAAAAGAAAATGAAAAAAAAAGACATGTAGAATAAATTTTGACGGAGATTCCGAATATGACAATGATTTTTCTTAGAAATCATCAATAATTTGGAATCTAGCTTTTAAAATGACGACTCAGAAAGCTCAGAAATAAAGCCCAGTTTCGGAGCTGTATTGTGCAATAGCATATGCCGTCACTGCAGGAGACAACATTGGCATTATACTCAACATAACATAGCACTTGAATGGAGCACCCCTACTATAAGTAGGTATAGCGCACCAAACATAAGTACAACAAACACATGTTATTTGATGATTGCAAATGATCAAGCTTTATGAAAGCTTCAAAAAACAAAAAACAGAATT
>JARBES010000131.1:16997201-17010719 GCA_030265145.1 Strongylocentrotus pallidus | reverse complement strand
TTAACACCCCCCCCCCCCCCCCAATCCTCGGAATAATGCACCCCAATTCATTTTCAGAATAGTAAACCCTATTTCATTTTTGGAAGTATAAACTCTGACCCTTCAGAGAAAATGCACTTCCAGATAAACGAGTAGAGGTCTGCATTTAACCTTTCAAACACGAGGAGGTAGTGGTGAAGAGGGCAAGTTAACCATTTCTTGGAAGAAATATATGTATGTGATGAAGCCAGTAATAATTTGTAATTAAGCTAAGTTATAGGCCTCTCAAGTGCACCACAAATGGTGTATGAAAGCACTGGAATGTGAGAAATGCCTGGTATGTAACATATGAGTCACGCTGTACACTCAGCCAGCCAGCCGGCTGCCAGCCTTGCCCCTTTATCAAGGAAGTATACACTATGGACATTAATGGTTGCACCCCCCCCCCCCCCCCCCCCCCAGTCAGTCAGTGCATCAATTACTTGTCAAAGTAGATTTAAAAAACTATGGCCACTACTCTAAAAGAAAGAAAAATCAGAGGAGCAGATCCTGGATCCATCCGTGGAAATCATGTTAATTCTGTACATCTTTACATTATTTAATTGTTAAATGATTAATCTTATTTTTTCTCTGTCTTCTTCCTTGACAGGTGAAAAGCCATACAAGTGTACTTGGGAAGGGTGTGAATGGAGGTTTGCTAGGTCTGATGAACTCACACGTCATTACCGCAAGCACACAGGGGCCAAGCCTTTCAAATGTAGTCACTGTGAGCGATGCTTCTCTCGATCAGATCACCTTGCTCTACACATGAAACGCCACCTCTGATGTCAAGTTCCCTAGCTGCTTTGGTTGGGGTTTATTCGTCTTGTGGTCTAGAATCAAACAGCATTCATGCCAAATAGCACAACTCGCTCTGCACACCACGTTCGCCCGAAGAAATTTTGTGCAAAAGATCAAACTTCTTGTGAGCTGATGTTGCCACATTGCGTGAAACACAAAACTGCATTTGAATGATACGGACAGTAGGTAAATATCGTGCTTGTATTACAACCTAGGTGTAGTGACTGTTGTTAGGAGGTACCAATGTGTTTTCCTAAGACACTATTCCACAAGTTGTGGTATTGGCAGAGAATATCAGATGACTGATGAACTGGAGAGTGTTAGCCCCTGTTTGGTAGCTGTGTCTATACATAACCAGCTTTGAGCTAAACATAATTTCAAGTAGTTCACTATACGTGTGGCTTACTTCGAATCATTGTGTCATTGCGTTACATGACCTTTCGTGAAACACAAAACTGAAGATATTGTGCAGACGCATGTTAAAGACGCAACCTTTCATAGATTTGCTGCAAGTTTTTAACAAAGTGTCAGGTAAATTGAACCAGATCATTTTTAGATAAGAGGGTTTTATTGCCCAAATCTAACCCCTGACATTTCGTGAATAAAGGGGCATGTTTTCACAAGAGGTCAGGTAACACGACCACTGACCCGACCCGATGACCTGATGAGTTGAAGTTAGCCATTCGCATTGCATGAGATGCAATGCACAAGGGTAGAAAGACCGCTGAAATCTGAAAGAGTATTGAGCTCAATGTGACCATAGATGTGATCGTGGGCATACATGTAAGTCCTACATGTATGTGGAAAGGGGAAATACAGTGGGAATATTGGAAGTTTAAAAAAAAACAATGTTGAAAGGAGATTTGACCCACACAGTTGGGATGTTGCCTGAAAATGGAATTGTACCACTTGATTGATGTACCTGTAGTGAACAAAGCAATGTCATTAGATGTCTAGATGGTGATTGATAGATATAGAAACAATGTCTGTAGTAGGACTGTAGTAGTCTAATGTAGGGTAGGATGTGTAGTAGAATTAATATTAGTCATAGTACATATATATATAATGATAACAAGAAAAGAACTGGTTGGGATTTTAAGTGTCATATTTTTTTATGTTTGAAAATTTCCAATGTGTGCAACTCTTAAAATGCATAGATGTTTGTAAAGTATCGTTGCTGAAGAGATTTCTCTTTTTTTGTGGAAGAATTTTAGATGAGAAAATGCAAAGAAAACTGATAGGTTGGCAATTACACAATTTAGAAACAAAACAACCTTGTCATACATTAGGTACATAATCACTGTTTGACACTTCAATTCATTTGCTTCATTGACACCAAAGAAAAACATGTACAATTCTGAACAGAAAAAAAACCTTTGTCTTATATCTCTATTTCATCTTTTTTAATGACAAGCTTAAAGATATACCATTACATAATGAAATCAATTTTTTAAAAGTGACTGTCTATTTTTTAAAAAGATGGTCACATTGTTATTGTTTAATTTGTCAATGAGGAGTTTTGATTTGATATGATTTGAACAAAATAAAGTGAAAGTTCAGCTGATGGTAGAAGTGGAGTAATCTGGTCAGGTATACCTATCACTAATGACAGCTACATTTTTTTTGGTATAATGTACATGTAGCTTGAGGGTGTAATATGGTATATGGAGATATATATATATATATATATTCAAATGCATTAATCAATCAATAGTAAATTTAACTCTATGAAAGTGCTGTACCTTAAGTTTCTAACATCAGTGAAAGTATATGTATGAAAAAAAAACACAAAAAGATACAAACCACTAACGTTAAAAGAGGGGCAAATTCAGATGAAGGCTTATGTGCAAAATTATTTATGATGATACATGTAGTGATAGAAATGTTGAATTGTGAACTAATTGTGAGGTACACTGTATTGTGTGTTGAGTGCTTGCATAATGGGTTTGCTCCCTCTGTTTCTGTTTGAGTACATGTAAGTGTTGCATAACAGTGCAAAACAGACTAAGTGAGTGACAACCAAGGAAACATGCCTCTCATGTACATAATTAGAATTTCCACCCTTATGACCAGGCAAAGAAATTGGAATAAGATTACATAGGGAATTTCACAAATGTAAATTGTATTGAATACAAAATTTTGCTCTTAACATGGTAATCAATGCAAGGTTTTGCTCCCTCATTTTATTGAAAATCTCATTATCTCAATCTGTTCCAACTCATTGTCTCTGTTCATTAAGAACCTCATTGTATCCCAGAGAACAAAGTCATCTCTTGGAGAGTAGAGAGAGCATTCTCACCTATTGCACCATGTTTATGGAACCAATTACCAGCTCATATATACATTCCTCAGAAACTTTTGATTCCTTTAAAGTTGAACCCGAAGACAGTCCTCTTTTTTCCAAAAGCATACAGGACCTGAATGTAATACAACACAATTTGTATTATCCTGTAGTCTATTTTTTTTCTTTCTTGTTTCTCAATTCATAATACGCCTCAAAATAGTTTTACCAGATAGATGGCACAAAATAAATGTGTTATATTATTATCTGACCTTTGTCCCAAATAGTCATATTCATGTAGATCCAATGTTTGAATTGTGCAGTGGTCTAAACCTTCAAATTAGAGAAAAGGCCAAATTTACAATCAGTTGGTGAACTTGGTGGCTAGTTTTGTGAATTGTTACATAACTAATAACTATGATCTTTAGCCAACCAATGCTTTTCTCTGATTGGGATGCTCACAGCACCCAGCAATTTTTCTAATACTATTCATACTACGAGACCCTATTCAGGAACAAATTACATTGTTGAAAGTCCAGATATGTAATCATGTTTCAATTTCTTTCAAAATCTTGTGGCATCTTGGTTGTAAGGTGTGAAAGCGCCTAAGAAAACTTGAAAGAGAGTGGCTTTCTGTATCCAGTTTTACAAGTGGAGACCCATTTGTCACCATGTGGGTGAATTAGATTCATGAATGGGCAACTCCATTTAAAAAAAAATACTGGATAGATAAAATTCATATCAATTTCTTTTAGGTTACTTTAAAAAGCACTCAGATTTAAGGTTTTTATCCAGTGTGGAATATTGAATTTTCTTTGAAATGAAAGTAACTTTGCTTGATGGAGGTATGAAGTATCAGAAAGGTCAAAGGTTATAAGGGTATAATATGTGTACTTGTCATATTAAAGCCATACCACAAAATGCCCTCTAGCCCCATCTCAGGTCAGCCAGCTGTAGCAGTATGGGCCCAGTAACTTGCTGCTTCCGTAGCTGTGCTGTTGGGTTACACACTGTTGGCAAGTTAACCATGAGATGGCGCTGTGCAATAAACAGTACGCAAGGGCAGAAAGATTATTGGTTCAGTATGGCCTTGAACGGGGAGAGAGAAGGTTTAAACAGAGATTATATTATTTCGACTTACTATGAAAGTTCTTATTCAAATGATTATTTATTATAGAAGTATTTTTGAGGGCCTTATTTCCAAATTACTTTATCTGTAAGTTGAAAACTCATTAAGAATATAGAGGGAAACAAAAATGATAGTTATAAAGGAACCTTTGAAAGTGACCAAGTTATTTAATACCCCCTTCTTTTTTAATAACAGAAACATGATCTGATGCACCCAGAGTCAATAACAATATCTACACAATGTGGTTAATAACTGTGTTGTTGTTTGGCTATGAGAAATGCTCCTATCAAAACCATTGACATTAAGCAATTCAAAGGCTAATTTAGAACATTGTCAGGGTCAACTTTAAATTGAGATTGGAGATTGGAGATAAGTAGATTAAAATGAAAAATAAAACAAATATTTTCACTTATAATTCCAGTAGAAGTGTTCAATGTCAGCGAGATGAGCATTGTTATAACCTAGTGTAAGTTCTAGATAGCTTAGTTAATTCATCTTTGTAAATTTCATTTTGTAATATATAGAAAAATTAAAAGAAACAAAATAGAAAGTACTATATATGTAAAGATATATATATATATATTTGAATATATGAATATTTGATATGTTTGGTGTACTGGGGAGGAAGAGTTTAAGGAGAAATGTAAATCGGACAACCCTAAGAGGATTGTATAATTTATTTTGCCGACCAAATTGAGAGATTTTTAGGATATTAAATTGAGTCATGTGAATGATTGAATTGCAAGGTTAGGGGTAATGAATTTCATTAGTTGGAATACAATATTGGATCTTCATAGTTACAGAACATACCTTCATCTGATAATATATAATGTAAGAATTCCATTGGATGAGAGAAATAATTTGTGTAGCTTTGTATTTATTAGTTCTCCTATCTTACTGTCTTCCTTTTTGTGTGGAAATAACTGCAAAAGGTTGCAAAATCTGTCCCCGCCGGGAATCAAACCTGGGTATATGGTCATGGATGCCACTAGACCAGGGAGACAGGTTGAGTTGTATTCGGCTACAGCAGATACAATGAACAACGGACAGCCTCTCCAAACTCTTAGCAGTTAATTTGTTCCCTTTCTATTAGGGGCAGGGGAGATTGAACATTAACAAGCTGCATAGGTAGATCCATGGCCGATTCATGTATTGCAATTAATTGTTTTTGATATGTGAGAAATTTGTTCTAATACTTTAGCATCATCATCTCTTGTGGGGAAAAGTTACATAATGTGAGAAATCATTTGGATGATACAAATAATTTGCCTGGCTTTAAAATTCATTTAATACTCCTTACATCTCTTGTGGGGAAAAGTTACATAATGTGAGAAATCATTTGGATGATACAAATAATTTGCCTGGCTTTAAAATTCATTTAATACTCCTTACTGCATTCCCTTTTGTGGACGTACTTGGTTCCATCAGGCCTTCAGGTCAGTTGGCTTAAATACCCACATATTCATGAAAGGTCAGGTAAATTGAATGCAAATAAACACATTTTTTTCAAAGACGGTCCTCAAGATAAGGCTAATCCTGGTACATGTAAATCTGTGAAAACATGCCCATATCCCAGAAATCACAACAAACATGATTTGTATGGCCCATGCAATAACGAAGCGTTGATCACTAGCCTTTTTACAAACTCTTGTGTCTATTTATCACGTATTAAAAAGCGCTGCTTTGAGAC
This sequence comes from Strongylocentrotus pallidus, assembly GCA_030265145.1. Taxonomy (NCBI): domain Eukaryota; kingdom Metazoa; phylum Echinodermata; class Echinoidea; order Camarodonta; family Strongylocentrotidae; genus Strongylocentrotus; species Strongylocentrotus pallidus. The sequence goes on along the minus strand of JARBES010000131.1, from coordinate 17,004,800 downwards.
ACAAGAAGTCCTAGATATACTGAAGGATTTTCAGGGCTGTATTTCATAAACATTACCCCCAACCCTTTGTGGATTAAGGCTTGATTATTCATGATAGGTCAAATAACTGGAGCTAATACCCGGTAGAATGAAGTAAGACATTTTTGTGAAAATACCTGCAAAGGCTTCGGAAACTGTCCCCGCCGGGAATCGTATCAGCCATGGATCTAGCTAAGTTGACATATCATTGTGCAAGGGAAATTCTGAATACAAAGCTGAATATATGTCATAAAACTATGATCTCCATGCAATATTGTCATATAATACTAGGGTATCTGCTATCTCAAGCTTGGTTTTTTTTCTTGAATTATCTTTCTGAATATTCAGAAACTAAGCTCACAGCCTCACATTGGGTCCATGCTCATGCACAGTGGCTTGGACTTGATGTTACATCACATCATTTGGCAACTACTGGTCTTGTATATATAATGAAACTTGAATGTACTTGTTTGTGTATTTGTCAGTGCCAAGACAAGCTTATTAAATGGAAAATACACAAGCGAAGTTAAAGCCCATCACAAAACGCAGCCTGTACTGATGCCAATTAGAAATGGTTTGCAGCTCTGCTAGATATGCTTCAAGTCACAAAAAGACTTCAGTTATATTAAAATAGATGGGAAGAATTACATGTATACTCTGTCAAAGTGTCAATTATATCAAGTTTTGTGAGATTGAAATAGGTATTGAAGATTTTGAGAAAATGTCACACTTTGTCAACCAGTGCATTCCATTTGGAGGAGGAAGGCAATTAGTTAATTGATATTTTGTCCTTTTGCTTTTGAAAATGATGCTCCCAAGTCACAAGATGCTGATATTTTGTCAGTAATCCATCGCCTGGCTCATGGTAAAGAAATGTCAGTATTTAATACATATTAACTTTTTATTGTTTTAGTTCCAAATATGATATTATTGTCAAATATTTTGACTGAAATCTTATACTTCATTTATGTTGTCACAAATACATTTATCTATTAGTTTAATAATGAGAATGATAGTAAGTGAAACTTTATCTCTGTATATTTAGAGCACATTTTTATGTTTGACCTCTGAAAAGGACAAAATGGTTGAAGAAAGGATGAAAATGTAGAAACTGGAATATTGTGCTTTCTTGACAGAAGAATATTGTTGTTTTTCTGTTAAAGTGAACAAATTCTATGAACAATAAGTGTGAAGGAAAAATGATATCAAGCCTCTACGCCTGTGTACTATGTGTATGGTTGTTTACTTATCAATTTGTCTATTCTATCAAGACATTGTGATGCTTCTTGCAAGGAGGTAATGATTCTAATGTCTATCTTATCATGAATATGTGTATGCATCAATTCTCAATTTTCTATTTACTTCTTGGAAATGTATAATTTGGAGTTTCAAATATATCACAACTTACATTATCTAACTCTAAATAAAATGTTTTTCTGATGTATTGCCATCCTTTTTCCAGACCTTGTATACGATCATCTGCCTGGTATATATATCCACATGTCTTAGCACAAGAAAGGCATTAATGCTCACCAATAGACCCCCTATATAGGGGATGTTAGCAGTTATATCAACATAAAATACTTAGTGACCACTTTTATAAGTTATAACTTTTATAAGATTTTATACTGTGTACTGTTTTATCAGTGGTTTTTAATATATCTTTTTATTTTCATGCATCAAATTCTTGTACCTCATTTGTGTGTAACAACTGCTGCATTTTGTGATCACAGGAAAAAAAAGAATAATGTCAAGTGAAAAGGGCACTTAATCCATGAAATGGATTTGTGGTTTTATTGCTTTCAGAGCAGTCATGTGTCTTGTATGTGTCAACTAAGATGAATTGTGTCAAATAGGTCATTTTTGTGTAATGTAACCAACTATTATTCACACATCTTTGTGAAGTGCCTTGATATGGATGATTTCATTTGTCTGTTACAAAGAATTGTATTTTGCTGGTCAAAATGCAAATTGCATATATTATGTGTTGTTAGGTAAGGTAAGGTAAGGCATTGTGTTTGTCCTACATAGCAACAGCTAATGTATGCAATTCTCATTATGACTATTTAGATAAAATTATTTGTCAAACCGGTGAATGAAATATTTGTACTTCACAAAGATGTACCGGTACATGTACATTGTATGTGTTATATTTGGTTACATTACAAAACTGGCCTGTTGGCAGGAAGGAATTACATACATTATATGTATAATAATAACCCTGTTGTTCTTTTCTCATACTTGCCTACAATTATGTATGAAGCTCACTGTTGATTTGGTTTATCATGTATGGATCTGTTTTTAAATTCATTCCCTTTACTTGGAATATTGTATGTTTCCAATGTGAGGAGAGTGAGTCATACATGGTACTCCCCATTATTTAGTCTACTCCATTTTTTTTTGTGGGCTAATGTAATGTACATTTGTAGCTTTGATTTCTGTAACAGAAGTCATCCAGCTGTCAAGCCCCCTAATAAAAAGTGGATAATGCAGATCTATCTAAATCATTGTAGAAATACAGGGATCAAATCCCACCTCAGCACTTGTTTTCCTTTGGCAAGGCATTAATCTACATTTGCCTTACTTTACCCAGGTGTACATGGGTACCTGATATGCTTGAGCACTAGTTACTTTGGCGGCTCAGCTATACAGTTAACTGGGGTATAAACAAAAAATGTTGAAGCACCACAAGTATGATAATGTGACGATATGAGCGCTATATCAGAAGCCATTGTTATTATTTTTATATAATTATTATTATTATTATTAGATTATTATATTATTATTATTGCATACATTCAATTTGGAGTTAAATGTGTTGATTAATTGGTGGTTTCCAGTTCTCATCAGGTTCTATATCATAATCATTGTAATTAATATTATGGAAATATGTTTGTATGCATTTTTATTTAAAACAGAAGTATCAATTCTCATGTATACAATTTTGAATATCAATTAAAAAATGTCAGTTCACTATGTCAAAAAGAAAAAGAATGTGGTAAAGTTTATTTAATACTTGTGTTCAAAAAGTGTTGTGAATTATGTTAATTATGACCATATGATGTGATGATGTTTCAGATGAATGATGGTGATTACTATGATTAAAGGGCAAGTCCACTCTGATATTAAGTTGATTTTGATAATAGCAGACAAATAAGTGAAAGTTTGAGCAAAATATGATTAAAAATAAAACACAAATTGGCAACTTTGTGATGTTTCTTGCTACAGTGTAGCTCCTCTCCAATTTGCTCTGTACAGACACTTTTCTCAGTTATCGATGACAACATAAATTTGTGTCATACAGGGGTTATATAAAAACATATTTGCAATAATTATATTTAGGGTGAATGTATGATTGAAACATTTCTGGGAAAATATGAATTTTTGACGTTTTTAATGACCCGTTCTTTTATTTTTCTGTGTCTATTTATACCAACTTAATATCAGAAAGGACTACCCCTTTATATAGTATTTGAGACAAGAAAGTGAAGATGCAAGATGAAGAAAGGATATAAGATAAATATTATTCCACCATGATCACAAATATTTATATCATATTGGATGGCTTTGAGTGTGATTCAAGAATATATTGCTCGAGCTATGACAATATTGAACGAGTCGGAGACGAGCTCATTATTGTCATAGCGAGAGCAATAATATATTCTTGTATCACACAAAATCAAAGCCATATAATACTATTATTATCTATATCAGGCTGACTAGCAAAAGAACAAAATTTGACCGACCTCGGTAAATATGGATTTGTTTTCGTGTGATATCTATATATATCGATAGTTGAAGTTCCCGGATGACTGAGCAATACGAAAACAATATTGATCAGTCATCCGGGTACTGCACTAAAGATATTAGATACACTGATTTATTGTTCCACTTGGAAGCCTCATATAGACAATAATATGTTATATTTGGGATGACAATATCATGACCAATGAGAAAGAATAAAGTGAATAGGAAATGAAGCCATAAGTAAAAGTACATGTATATTGGGAATAAATAACTGGGAGAAAAATGTCATGGTCGCTCTCTTTCTCTCTCTTGCAAGATGGATTGTTGCCGTCGACAATCTGTGCAGAATTTTGAAAACCCCTAAATCTGAATGAAAAAGATTCCAGATCAGTAGCAAAACCACACTGCATAGTTTGTCTCCACTTTACACTTGATGTCTTCAGCGTCAATCCGTTCTGCTTGTGCCTCATCCTATTTTTCACCTGTCTAGCAACAGGAAATAGGTGAATCCAAACCGCTAACTGCACATATTATTGCCAGTTGCTGTGCTCCGAAGCAGAGATAATGACAATGGCAGAAATGATGATGGGGTTGATGATTAGGATGTTGTTGTTGTGCAGAGACTATGGGAATATACTATTAACAGTAAAAATAATCCTTACTGAACCATTGGAGTAACTAGACATTTCTAATCATCATGACAATTAAACTACATGAAATCAAAGGATTGTGAAAAGAGTTTATTTTCAACTATGGATGTAGCCAGGGGTGGGGTGGGGGCTAAGGGGGTCATGCCCCCACCCTTGTTGATCCGAGAGCAAAAATGAGAGCAGGGGTGTAGATCGGGTAGACAGGGGGATAATTGGGCAAACATGTCATTAACCCATACAAGTAATTTACCCCAATATATCATATATATTGTTGTTGATAGATGTTACACGATCTACATGTATGTATCTTAACTAAATAAATCAACAATAATAGATTTTCCACTGAACTTATTGTGCCCTGGTCTCGAGCTGGACTTGACCTCGACCCAAACTGAGAACAATCGACGTGAGACGAAGCAAGACGAGGTCAAAATATTTTTTTTTGGGGGGGGGGATTTTAAGGGCCTTAATTTGTTTTCAGTTTAAGGCTTTGTTTCATCCAAAATATATAATAGATTTTACAGATGCAATAGATTTTAAGTTATGACGTGATCCTGATTGATTTTAAGAGTAAGTTTATCCCTTTTCGTCCTATTATGGATCTGCTATAGCCAGCAATGATTGGCTTGAAAGGCATAAATGTAGGTTAACTTCAGTTTGATTAAGTATCAGAAAATCGAGAATCCTGTTCAAAATGAATGTCAAAGTTTTGACAATTATTATTATTATTATTATTATTATTATTATTATTTTTTTTTTTTTTTTTGGGGGGGACAAATCTTTGTTCAATACTCCCATTTCAACTCTTTAACTTCCTTCCATTTCAAATAGTTTTGTTCTTTAATCCCCCCCCCCCCCCACAAAACAAAACAGTGCCTTATAACAAAAATAATGCACTTATAGTATATTTGATTACTTCCCATCAAACAAAGATACCATTATTGAACAATTCACTGCCCTTGATCATCATTTCATAATTACTACCATGCGCAAGTGACAGTCTCCTTCATTCATATTTGTTCCCCCTCCATTTTATCTTATTAAATGAAAAACAATACATTGCTCACATAACAAAATAAATTTACAAATTTATCATGCTTTAATGTCTAACAATTCTGCTTATGCTTCAATGAATGAAAATCTACATTTTGTAAATTATGAGCAATAACTAATGCAATCAAGGTATTGAAAGAACATTGCTAGTGGCACAAATGAAAGTAATAAGGGACGGCCAGATGGATTATTGCAGCTGAGATCTGCCTCTGTCTATAGTCGAGGTACATTTGTGGAGCAATATCTGTGGTGAGGATTGGTGTGATACACATTTCGGTGCTCTCTTAGCATGCAGTTTTTAAGGCACAAATACTTGCCAAGACACAAAAACATGCAAACAAATCAACATTAATGTTGGAATAATTCAATCATAAGTACATATATTTTCCTAATGAAAGTTGTCTACTGTTTCCAAATCAGGCATTCAATACTGAGGAAAATTGTTTTACCTTTTCTTTCCCTGATTGATTTCAACATAACATAATTTAAAAATAAAACAGGATAAAACTCATTCTAAATCCACTGACATAAATTAATGGTGATACAACAACTCGCCATGAGTTTCCTGTCAAAGGTAAATCCCACACAACTTTGAGTCTACTATATGGATCACCAAAGGTAAAATGAGAAATTCCGAAACGAAAAACAAACAAAACTATACTGCCAATAGCATAATAAAACTGAAGAAAGGTGTACTACATGAAATATTTCTCCTCCATCAGAAAGGGGGGGGGGGGGGGGTGCAAAGAGGAAATTAAGTTGGTAAATTATTGTTTGGTCCAAAACCAGTTCGCGACTACTATCCAATTAGTATATTCCCATATGGTCTATACACCCAGCCCATCTACTACCCACATATGGTCTAATAATAATGTTTGTCTATTTCATTTGGTCTAATTAAAGATAAACTTTAGTACTGGTAGTAAAAGCGTATTGACAACAAAACTGATAATTTATGGTCATAAAAATATGTTTGATGGATACTAAAATATCTAATTTCCATATGGTCTAATCTCCAATAAGTCAACTCCAAATCTTAAACATTTTGTAAAGAGAGAAACATATATTGAAATCATCCCTGATAATGTATTAATCTCAAAGTCGGGGTATATAGCAATGTCTAAAAATTGTATATTTTCGCCTTGATGTTTATTTTCTGAAAAAAGGGACACCTTCAAAGGGAATTCCCTTTGTAGGTGTCCTTTTTTTTTTCTCCAGAAAGTGCCTTTTTTGTTAGTGCGCCCCCGTATCTTTCCCTGGGGACATAGTGATGAGTTATTCCATTAAAGAACTACAATAGGCCTACTTGGATCCAGTCTGCATAAATTACTTGTTGCTGCTTCGGTAAGCCTCTAACCAGGCTTTCGAGTTGCTGCAAGAACAACCTCTATTTAAAAAATGTTTATAATTAAGATGTACTCTAGAGTCTAGGCCATTTCTATTTTTTACCTCCAATTTTAGTGGGGGTTTATATGGAATCGTAACCTCAAAATGTTGGATCTTTAATTAAAATTGTTTAGATTGAAATCATTCATAATTCATTTAATTCCATCAATTTAATTTATTACATTGTTAAAGATAATTCCTTCAATTTGATTTCAATTCAAGGTTTCATAATACACACCATTAGATCTACAGTTACACATTCATCTGATTTTTTTGTTTAAAGACCCAACTAAATAAAGGTAGGCCTACTAAATTTAAATTATTCGATATCATTCACGGTTCATTCTGGGATACGCTCCGCTGAGACTACGTCTGGCTTCACCGAATCCACAAAATATATTTTTGTTATAAACGCCATCTTCGGCGGGTTGAAACAAAATAATTGCTGTGTGCATGTGTGTAAATCTACTCTCTCGATCGACTCCTGCAAGGCTCAAGGGCAGATATTCACACGGTAACCAATAAATCAGCCTTTCAATTATCATAATTCAGAATTTGCAGATGTATTGAGATTGAATTTGGGATTTTGCTTTCTCGTGAAATAATAAGCTTCTGGGTACGAGTGTGCATTTAGTATTAACATAAACTTTTGTGTAAAGTCATGGGGGGTAACTCCAGGGAGCTCTGACGCCGAGGCATCGGCGTTGGAGCTCCCTGGAGTGGGGGGGGGGGTGTACATCTACAT
>JARBES010000131.1:16528072-16538096 GCA_030265145.1 Strongylocentrotus pallidus | reverse complement strand
GCCGAACATACACTACATTCATGTTCTGTAATATTAACATGACTTATTCACATAATTGCTACTTAATCAATATTTTCCTATTGACATTAATGTTGAACTAGGTTAATGATATATGTTTATTTTGCAAACAAGTATTATTTTTTAACTGTTCTGTATAAACGTTATAAACGATGTAAATATGTTCATGTTTATTCAGGGCCTCATGGAAGACCACTACTGATTGGTGAATGGGCTACCCTGTCAAAAGATTATAAATAAATAAATAAAAATAAAAGAATGGGACTTATTACAAGGGTTGGCTTGCCCTTTAAAATCAGTTCAATGGTTTGAAGTTATCGCAGTAACCAAAAGCGAAATGGACGGCAACCCACAAAAATAATGCCTCTGGCACCATCTTTGGCTGCGGAGGCATAAAAGAAAGTTAAAAATTCTCTTATCTTGTATTGATATAAGAGAATCTGGTACAATTTCTGCAAAGACTTGTATAGGCCTAAAGTAGAGGGTATGGAAAGATCATGATGGCGTCATGCATATTCAAAAGTTAATTTGCCTAATGAATGAAACAATGATTACATGATTTCAGGGGTGGAAAAGAAATCATGATATAAAAAGAAATATCTGCAAATAATTTTTTTTTTTAACTTTAAAAAAAAAAAATGAATACAGATTGTTTTATTTAATTTTTGTTTAAACTCAAAGATATGAGCTAAAAAAATGTTCTCTTGAAGTTGAGGTCATGAAATTAGCTTGCATTAACTTAAAAGCAATCTATCATTTAAAGGAAACTTGGTATAAATAACAACATGAAGTTCAAAATTGTCCTAATCTAAGATTTAGATTGAATGGGGTATAATTTCCACAAAATATTGGATTATAGAAGAGGAAAGATCATGATGACCTCACGCATATTTATATGGCTATTGTGCCTAATAAATTAAACAAGGAATACATTCATTTCATATTCGCATGGTGATAGGTCTTGAATTTACAACATAATGGTATTGTAGCACAAATCTGAGAAACAGTAGGAGGTGAAATCCACTTTGAATCTATTTCAAACAAAACAATTCTATAACACACAAGTCTATGGAAGAGATTTAGATTTAATATGTACATGTAATATCGTTTACCGTATAGAAATGAAATAAGAATCATACCTCTTGTCTTTCAGCACTTTGTCTCCTTAGGTCTGACTTGATGAATGCTATATTTCAACAGCAACAAAAATTAGGCAAAACATAACTTTGAATAATCCAAGAGACTTTTTTATGAGACAGATTTGATATGGAATTGTTCTACAGTTTTTTTTTATAATTGCTATTCATTTAATTGTGATGGTTTCATGCATGCATATGTAATTTCATTATTTGGTTCATTATTCTATCTATTAAGTATTAATCATTAAGATAACCATTTATATCAATTATATATCATTTACATACAGTAACTTGTTTATATGGAGTTGACTGTACATATGACCTTTGTTTTTAAAAATATAAAAAAACAATAACAAAAAAACATAGGCCTACTGGTCATTGCAACTCCCAGAGGTAGCGAAAAATAAGAGATACAAAGTATCATTTTCCACAAATCAACAACTATCAATGACTGTCCCTTGGGTGTGTATTTTCTTGCATCTGTATTTTTACAGGTTGAGTGTAGCATCTTGACATACCTGTCATTATAGTTCCAACCAGTAGGGATACACAGAGGAATAAATTGCCGGACAAGGAATTGATTTCATTGACCAGCACTCCCATCACCAGTGTGAAGATGATACCAAAAGTCTAGATGGATACCAGGGGGAAAACAAGAAGAAAAAGCAACATTAATCCTGGCTAATATTAAGGGGCAATTCCTATCTACGGTTACATTGTGTTGTTTTAATATTTGTATGGCAAATCATGGAATACTGGGAACGTGGATGTAATATCTTTGTAAAGTTGTTTGTGATTTGAATTATAAAAGGGACCTAAACTGCAATAGATTATAATTATGCCTGGACATGTTCTATAGCTATTACACAAAGCTTCTATACAATTACTTTTTTTTCATGTATTAGCTATCACGAAAATATAAGTTTATGGAATTTAGAATACAAGACAAATGGGAGCAGTGCTTGCAGGGCACATCAAAGAGTCACCAATATCCACTTGATTACAACTTTTAAAATACTTCATTTTCTTATCCCCTCTGTTTCTCTATTTTTTCTGCCATTGTAAAAAGAAACAACTCAATAACAGCAGGGAGAGTTCTAACACTCTCCCTGATAACAGTGTGAATTTCCACTTAATGTGTAAATAAGGTTGAACATACAGCTAGCTTGGCCTCAGGTCAGACAAGTCACTCAAATATGTACCATGTAAACAAATGTTGATGAGTCTGGCAAGGTGTTGATGAGATTCCAAAAACATATTTACTATCATTACTTTGTCATTCTTCTTCTCTGCATTGTATGTACATCATCAGCACATTCATCATCATAATCAGAATAAAAAAAGCTGTTAAATATGCAGAGCCAGAACTATATAATGAACCTCAAGACTATTGAGAAGTTCAAACAATAGAAAATATTTTAAAAATACATGTTTAAACATTTTAAGACATGTAGTATGCTCACAGTATGCTATCCTAACATTTCCTTTTATCTTTAAAGGGACTTGGTAACATTGTTCAGATGAGAGAAAATGGTGCTAAGGTAGTGACTTCAATGCTTGATGTACAATTAAAGATTATCTGAAAGTTTGAGTGAAAACAGAACATTATTAATGACAAAAATTGGGAAAACCTGATCTGATCGATTCCAGAATTCTCCCTACTATATTATTATAATTTAATCAAATTTAAGGTGAATGCAAATTGTCACAAAGCAGTGAATTGGCTCTATATACCATTCCGACCTTGAAAGATTTTTAAAAGCCTGGTTTATGTCTTAATTTCAAGGAAAAACGGTTGGGAAATTCGAAAATTAGTTGGGAGAATTTACTGTTAGAGGGTGTCGCACAGTGACTCCTTCAAAGAAAACCATAAAGATCTTTGTGGCTTGAGAATTTGTTCAGGATGTTTTGCATGTTAGAGGGTTAGTACGGTAGAAAGAATATAAAAAGTAACATTTCAGACCAAAATTACACAGTAACCTTCAACTATATTACCAAGTCACTTGAAAGCTTAAAAGTGATTTATTTTATCTTATACATATATTTCCTCAAAGTGTTACAGAAACAACATATTTTGTGACAATGTGCTATACCAAGTTCCAATGTTATCATTGTCATCATCATTACTGTGCTATCATGATGTCACGATTATCACAATCTGCACCCTTCAATTACGATCATACATAAGCAAACATATCCATACTCTAGTCAATGATAATCCACATCATAATGATATTTACAATGACAAAGACAATGATTGCAAAGTATCATTATACCTGAGCAGATGCATTTAACAGTCCAGAAGAGGTTCCTTCAGGTTCCGGGAATGTTAGCTCAGCAGCAAACTCAAAACCAAGTGGGAGATACCCAGTCATAAAGAAGCTGTTAAAAATGGTGACAAATATTCAAATTAACACCCATTATCTATCAGAAAGTTTTTAAGGATTATGAGTTACTGTTAACTTCTGGGTCTGGCAGAATATTTTCAGGAATACGTTTCAGTAGTGTTTGCAGCATATCATTTACACTTGCGGTCTCGCGTACCTTCGGTCTCAGGGAACGTTTTTAATATTCGGTCTCGCGGACCTTTGGTCAAATGATAAGCCATGGGATATGCTTTATACATGGACCCATAAGAAGTAGAGGAGAAAAACATTATGCTTCCAGAAAGTCAATTTTAAAGATCATCTAGTAAAACAGATGTAAGTTGTTGTAGTATGTCAGTACTAAAACACAGAAAGTCCTATATGTACAACCATGAGACAGAACAAAAGCTACCCTGGTCAAATTCCCATTGGAACTAGAAACCAAGACCCTGTTCTGACTCACTTCCTAGACCGATCCACTGGATCCCTCCACTGGATCGGTCTAGAGGTACACTTCGTTTATGCTCACGCTCACGAGCTAGACCGCTCCTGTTGCTGGGGTAGCAAAGGTCAGCAGGTCAAATGTTTTGCACTGAATTTAAAACTGAAAAAAAGTGCCTCATCTTCTTTTCTATCTTTGAATTTTCTATCATTATCATTTTCTCTTTCCTTATATTAGTCTTTGTTCTTCCTTCTTTCACTTCTTAGCTATGTAATACTTTGTTTATTGTTCTATCATTTCTTTCTTTCTATCTTCCGTCATGTTATTCTTTGTTTTTCCACCTTAGTTTCATCTTCTCTTCTATCTTTCCATTGTCTATTCTTTATCATTTTCTCTTACTGTCTTCCTTCTGTTATTTTGTTTTCTTCTATCATCTCTTGTTGTTTGTTGTTATCATTATATCATTTTTTCTTTCTATCTTTCTTCATGTTATTCTTTGTTTCTTCCTTCTATCACCTTTTCTTATGTAATTCTTTGTTTTAATTCCTTCTATTATTTTCTTCCCATTCTTTAAGCTATACTTTGTTTTTCCTTCTCTTAATAGCTAGGTCTTATAAAGCGCTTTTCAGGACCGAAGGCCCTCTCATTTAACACCTGGGTGGGGAGTGGCAAATGTAGATCAATGTCTTGCCAAAGGACATTAGTGCCGCGGTGGAACTTGAACCGCAGACCTTGTGATTCTCAGTCCGGTGACATATCCACTTGACCACGTCATCTTTTATGTAATTCCTTGTTGTTGTCCTATCATTTTCTTCTAATAGTTTTTATTATTCTATTATTTTCTATTTGTATCTTTCCTTACGCTATCCTTTGTTTCTTCCTTCTATCACCTTCTCTTATGTCATTCTTTGTTCTTTATCATTATATCACTTTTTTCTGTCTTTCCTTATGGTATTCTTTGCTTCTTCCTTCTTTCAACTTGTCTTATGTTATTCTCTGTTTTTGTATTATTCTATCATTTCCGCTTCCTATGTTTCCTTACACTATCCTTTGTTTTTTCCTTCTATCACCTTTTCCTAAAGGTATTACAAAGTTGTTGGGAAATTTTGAAAATGGCCGGATAGCGATTCTTTAAAACTTTGATGTTTGGATGCCCCTGAGGATTTAATATAAGCACAAGAAAATTTAGCCCCTAATACACTTCTGCTTTGAAGAAAAAAATTAAATATCCCTATGGCCTTTTCGTTTGTCACGTCCACAGACAATGTCAGAGATGTGACGTCATTTCAGCGATTTGCGCATGCGTCGGTTCGTCTCACGTCATCAGGCCAAATTCAAATATGCGTTCATCCACGGTTTGAGGTTCGTCAAAATGACGTCATCTTGCTATATCGCGGCATAAATCAGAAAGGAAACACAGGAAGAGAAAGTAATAGAATAATAAAAACAAAGAATAGAAGGAAGAATAGAAGGAAGAAACACAGAATAACATAAGGAATGGTAGGAAGAAATTGATAGAACGATAAAAACAAAGAATAACATAAGAGAAGGTGATAGAAGGAAGAAACAAAGAATAACATAAGGAAGACAGAAAGAGAAGGTGATAAAAGGAAGAAACAAAGAATAACATAAGGAAAGACAGAAAGAGAAAGTGATAGAATGATAAAAAACAAAGAATAACATATGAGAAGGTGACAGAAGGAAAATGCAAAGAATAAGAAAAACTAAGAAAACCAGAACGTTGATCAATAGCGCTCATCCGCATCTCGCAACAACAAATATCGTAATTTTTTTGTGTAGAATTTTGGTAAACCAAATTTAGCTCTACCAGATAAAGCAAACCAAATCAAAATCGGTCAAGAAATGAGGGAGAAGAAGCAATTTTTTTTTTTTCTAGAATAAATTTGCATAAATTACCATAATTAATTAATGGAGAAAAATTTCAAAATTCTGCGTACAGGTATAGTGTACCAAAGTTAGCTCTATGATATAAAGCAAATCAAATCGAAATCGGTCGAAATATGAAGGAGAAGAAGCATTTTTTGTGATTTTTTTTTATTTTGGGAATAAATTTGCATAAAGTACCATAAATAATCAATGGAGCAAAATCTCAAAATTCTGTGTAGAAGTTTAGTGTTCAAAATTTAGTTCTACCAGATAAGGCAAACCAAATCAAAATCGGTCAAGAAATGAGGGAGAAGAAACAATTGTTGTTATTTTTTGAATAAATTTGCATAAATTACCATAATTAATTAATGGAAAACAATTTCAAAATTCGGTGTAGAAGTTTAGTGTACCAAAGTTAGCTCTACCAGATAAAGCAAACCAAATCAAAATTGGTCGAGAAACAAAAGATGTCAGAATGATTACTGCCTCGGGCAATAGCACAATTGTAACCTCCCCTTGAGCGTATAAAAACAACTATGTCTCTCAAAGCAGTCATTATTACTATACTACTATGAGATTTGTGCAAAAAGATTTTTAGTTTTTTCTTGTAAGAATTTAGGGATGGACTATTTTTAATAGCTTCACTTAGAAAATTCAAAATCCTAGGACCAACATACATAAATGACTTCTTCGCTAATAAGTTCTAAAGAGTGGTAGGTAGAACATGTTAGACCGACTGCTTGGGTAATTATAAAATGACAGATTTAAGGGGAACATGGCATCCAATTAAGTGGAAGGGTCTTTCTACTGTAGTTATACATAAATTGTCCAAAGTGAAATAGATACAGGTCATTTGTTTTTAATAGTCAGCTATAAACAAATAACGGGACTGTGTGTGAGAGTAAAGCAGAATAGGAGATAAAACAGAGAGACTTCTTTTGTAATGACAACAGCCTTTTTAATAGACATTGCTGCGTTTATCCCCAAGTAAGTATCCAATAATTCAGATATGGTAAAATTAAAGATTAAAGCATGAGTAGGGATGATGTAGGGACATGAAATTTAAGTTTATTTATTATGCCAATATTCCGTGAAATAATCTTACACGTATTATCTATATTTCTGCGAAAGTTTGTGGTCAACAGTTATGCCTAGAATGAGACAACTTCCAAGGGGGTATCGTCAAAAACAATATCCATGGGCAGTGTGTCTATAGAATTACTAAATAACATATATTTGGTTATTTGGAGGTTAAGGGATACTTTATTAGCTCTTATCCTTTGGGTGAATTTTCAAGTTCAGAATTTACAACATTGACTAAAGTAATTGGATTTTTATGGGAATAAATAGATTAGAATTGTCTCAAAAAAGTATAAATGAAAGGACATTGGATGATTTACAAAAGTCATTTATATACCGGTAAATAATAAACAATCAAGGGCCCAACAGATTGAGGTCTTGTCAAAGGGCATAAGTGCCACAACTACTAAAATTAATCCTAAAAATGTCACTTTGCAAAACCTCTAAGTTGGAATCCACAACCTACAAACAACGATGTGGATTCACACAGGAACAAAACAAAAAGGCTTCAAAGTTTTGAATTACAAGTTGAAGAAGCGTTTGTTTTACCGTAAGTCTTTTGAGTCTTTTAAGAAACTTGAATAATTTGTACTTGTCAGCAGGTAACTACGAATGAGGACCCCCAGCTGCTTGTAGTTTTCATTTAAACACTACGAATGAGGACCCCCAGCTGCTTGTAGTTTTCATTCAAACACTAACATTACTCATTTTTTACAAATTCAAATGAATTGAACATTTAGCAATCACAAGTGTGTCCACATGGTAAGATACCCTCATACTTTAAACCCATTATCTAGCTCTTGTGTGCACCTAACTTATGTCTACATGAAACAAAACCTAGGAGTGCTGTATTAACACCTTCATGCACACGTTCATGCAAACCTTCATGCAACAACGGCATGGCAAATTGGACCTTAATTTGGCTTGCAATTTCACTTTGCCAAATGTATTCATAGTTCTGTTACAAATTCTATCATGTCAATATATGATATTTCATTAATCATTAATATGAAAAATTACTAGCATTTCTATATTGACAATATCAAAAAAATTCTCAATGCCATGTACGCTTTTATGGCAAATTACAATATTGAATACCTGGTATTCATTTTCTTTTTAATATTGCAACGGCTTGAAATCATTGAGATATACTTCAGCTTTCACAAGTGCACTATTAATTGATATACTAATCTTACCCAAGAAGAGCGGTGATTCCAAAGACCACCCAAATTTCACCTAGTTTGAGTGTGAATGTGAAACAAACCATGCCAACCAGAGATAGAACATATACAGCCACTGTTGTTCCTCTGTAATAATAAATCAAAATAAGAGAATGATAATACATCATAACACTAGATAACAAGAACAGAAGATTAGATAAAGGTTTACATGTAATGCTAACATTTGTTATTATTATTATTATTTTATTTGGCTAATCAAGTCACATGATACAACAATATAATAAAACATGAATTCAGACAAAATCAATAGAAAACATACATATATATTGCAAAAGCAGGTTCATGTGGTCAAGCTGCCCGGGTATGGAAAAAGTTAAAGGAAACCTAATCCCAAAGAATATGTGTAGGTATTCTGACAAATGAGATGTATTCCGGCCCTTTGATGTATAATATTCCTTACGAAAATGTACAAGAGATATATAATGAAGATATTCCTGGCATAATGTGATGCCTTTTAGCATGACATGGGCGCAGCCATTTTCTTGAAAATGTGACGTACCAGTTGAAGTTGTACATGTATCATTCACCAAGCTTTAGTTGTAAAGAATTTTTAAATCAATATCAATAACGAAACCTTTACTTTTTGATGAGGAAAATTCATAACTGAGAAGATAGAAATTATATCTGGTGAAAAATAAATAACAGGGGAACAATTGTAACTCAATTCATGTATAAATACTACACTGTAGCAGTTAACAAATCTATTTCATTTATGAGAAACCTTCACCGCAGAAGAGCACCAACTTATTTATGCAATTTGCGTTCTGGCAATTGTAGTACAAAGAATAATAGCAGGTGAATGAAATGCTTCATCACCACACATGTCTGGGAAGGAAGCATCCATAAATTGGAATACATTAACTTAATAAACGACTTTAATTGTATGGTACCTCAAGTTATCAAAATAATGGCGATGCCCATGTTGGCTGAGAAACTGTACATTATTCTTTTTTTATACCTCACTCATACACTTTGGTGGGGAATCTTGTACATTAATCGGCAATAATATAATAAATCTCTCAGAATAAGTAAATTTATTTCTTGGGGTTCGGTTTCCTTTAAATGAAAGATAAGATTTTCTCTGTAATATTTTGTCCTTGTGTCATATTTGATTTCAGATCCTAAGGATGATGTGGAGTATTGGAAAAGAGTCATGGTTTGCAGAAACATCATGCCATCAATCCTCAAAATGGTTAGACCAGGGCACTGTTTCATAAAAACTTGTTATCAATCACAAGTTACAACAACTGTTATAACAATTTACATGTAAGGTACTTAAATATTGTCATTTGCTTTGGCTGAGAGCAAATTTGTCACAGAAAGTTTTCTTTTGTTATTGATAACAAGTTTCATGAAACAGGACCCAGATTTCCAGAGTGTGTAAAGTGAAACTCCCGAGGCTATACATGTGATGTACATCTCTAAAGTGAAGGTCTCTATCAGTCTATCTGACTGTCATTTTGTCTCATTAAATTTTGATTTTTACAAGCATGCAGACGATGTACAATTTTTGGAGATTTTATACTAGGAGGATCAAGATGATGGAAGTTGCAGGCGCAAATCAATATTCCTAAAAAGAATTTGTAAAGTTATCTGTTGTGACAGTGCACATGGAATTGCCTTATCACTAAAGTCATTTGTTTATCGTACCATTGATGCATCAGGGCTCTCACTTAAAGATGAAGTTGAGTTCTGGTCATGCGATTGCATTGTGAAAGAAACGGAGTGGAATCGACCAGAAAAGGTTGATCATCTAGCATATAAGAATTTATGTCTATTGCAAGGTTCTGGAATCATCAAAATGATAAGAAATTTGGCCAAGTCTTGGTAAAGTTACAAACACTGTACACA
>JARBES010000131.1:16309315-16325175 GCA_030265145.1 Strongylocentrotus pallidus | reverse complement strand
TATTTGAAACTCGGATTAAGAACCAGTTTAGCAATCTTTTAAGATTAAAAATCAATCTTTATGGATTTAATTTCATTTAAATCCGGCTTAAGATTTAAATTTTAAATCCCTGTAATTTAGAGTGTAGCGTGTTGACAGTGCCCTTATAGTAGTTGTATTAAAGTTAGTGTAACCTTTAACCCACAGTTTTTGTACTACCTCTGCATGCATGCCATGTATACCAGTAGAGAGAGAAGAAGGGACAAAATGAACATATTCAACCAAATATCACAAAACAATAAGGAATACAGTCGTTTTGCTTTTCAATTACTAGAGATAATTAGTTGTCATTTGTTTTCCTTTGCGTCAATATCATCAAGACTGATATATCAATTTGAAGATAGAATGCTTTATGAATCGACTAGGCGAGGCTAGTTCATATCGATTTTCTCTGCCGGCCAAGCGGTCACCATGACCATAGCAAATTAGCTCCTATTACAGGTAAAGATCGAATCGATTGACGTTTTCTCGACGCCAAAATATAATAAGTCGAAACTGAAGTTCAAGGTCCTCTGTTCACTGAATTAATTGTTCCAAAGAATATCCCAGTTATGAAAATGAGTACTAAAATATATTATACAATTTGCATTCATTTATAGAAACGCTATATTTGACCTGAGAGAGGAAGGCTGCAGAATATTAGTATTGGATTCTTTACGGCGCCATTATGTACGAATTATAAATTGTATAACATGCAACAATTTTATACTTGGAATTGACTCAAAGCTTTATTTGAAGTTGTATTACATATGATAAAGGTCAAATCAAATTAAATTGGACCCAACTAAATCGACTCGATAAGACGTCTGTTTAGATATAGAAGGGCGTTAATCCGTATACTTTAAACACAGTGTTAAGGCCGATATATTTAACAATTCTTGCGCGGTATTCTAAATTAAGTCATTTAGAAATGGATTTAACAGAAAGGTTTATGTCAATACGGTCAAACATTGTATGTAAATCCCCGCATGCTCTGAGCCTTTTTAATCGTAATATTTCATAATAAGGGTAAATAAACTATCGTTGTTCTTTTTAATTTCCTTTGTCCTCATGTAGAAAAATCCATTTAAATATATCATTAGGGTTTGAAATTAATTGATGGAAATTAATTTTGAGTAGCATTATTCTTCTGACGCCAATTTCATTGATCACGTGCATGAGCTATTCATCAACTCGATATGTTGCGTCTGTTCACGATTGATTTTTTTTTTAGCGCCTAAAATTAAAAGTAAATTTGTCATGCTCCTTATTTATAGAAGAAAACATATACGACCATTAAGAAAAGAGAAAAGACGCTAATGTGACGATTCGTTTCAATTCCAAGATGTCATTGTTTTGCTTTTAGCTTATTGGATGCTGCATCCGGAGAAAATTAAAGGGATTACTTGTAATAGGTATAAATGGAAATTGCTTTCTATTTTATATTCGGATTTTCAGAATTATCAAGTTTTTATCTTGAAATGAGAGATATTTTATTCCTGTACACAATTTTTCTAGAAAGAGTATAGAGAAATGCAATTATGTGAGTTGAAGTTGAGTTGAGTGAGAACAGGCTCCACCAGGGCACGTAAATTAAGCCATCAGTTGATTGGTACATTCCAGTGATACGTCATCAATCTCTCAGCACCGATACTTGAATCGGATTGGTCAGATCGGACTTCCCCCGATTGACGTCATCCGAGGATCTGACCCCCGATCTGACCCCAGCGCCAATTAGAAGGTGACATTAGAAGTACAATTTGGATTGATGTAAAGAGAGAGATGAATTACACTCCGACGACAACGTAGAACGATTTTGTAGACTTTGTCAAGAATTATGTTCAAACTTACAACACTCGTAGGTCTATCCCTCGCTTTTTTAAATGAAGGGGACCAACAGAACAAGTGATATCATATTTGCAGAATCAATGAAAGAAAAGGGCAATGTTTAAATGTTTGCAGTAGCATTACTATTTTGGCAGTATATACATGCATAGTGTGATCTTAGAAACAAACAGTTCTTTCATAACAATTTATAATATATTGATAATACTATATTTTGTTTAAGCTTTCAATATCATTCTTCTGTCATACTAAGGATTGTTTCCATACGAGATTAATAAACACGATTGTTTTGCTTATCAGGATCATGAAACCATCGTCAATGCTTACAGATTATTAAAGTCAAGTATATGTTCTATGTTGAATAAGGAATATAATTATCGATATTTCTTTAATGACAAATTATTTAGTTCTTTAATCGCATTATTTTGAAGATCCTTATATTTTCCAAATGCAATATAAGAATGCGAAGAATCAAAATACAATCATTAGGATTAAGATAATTATCAACCCTCAAAAGGAAAGATAACAATGCATGGTCGTCTATTGATTCATGAACAAAAGACGATAATTATTGTTAATTTTTTTTGTTGAAAAAACACGTTTTACGTCTGCAACATTTTTGCATGATTTGGGCAGTGAACGCAACAAAGACCTATTTGATGCTAATCAACTTTTCATTTGCATGGTATGGGAAAACGATAGTTAATATATAGATAAATTTCACTCGCTCAAACAAGTTACATCAAATATTAATAATAACTATTAGAGTATTTTGCAATGCGTCAACTCCACATGACTAATGTGTTCGAGGTGCATGGAGAAGAAAAACTATAAGTACACGAAAATACACAAATAAAAGTTTTGTTAGTGAGAAAAGACACATAAGCTTTTAAATATTTCTTTGTTCCGACAAAGATGAAGGATAATGATGCGTGTGTGTGTGGGGGGGGGGGAGGGGTGGGGTATAGTCCTCGCTTCTATAGGTGACAAGCAGCAATCACATTTTATCCCACTAATGTCATTACTAAAATTGGCGCTAGCGCGAATGCGCGCGGCTAGCACGGGTCTTTGGGCCAAAGCTCTCCCGGGCAACTCCGCCATGGTGTATTAATAGCTGACTGTCTTAAATGCCACGGCGACTTAAGCTCGAGATGAGATTAAAACGTCATCCATGATTCCCCACATACAAGGTAGATAGAATTTCAGCACATCTATTCGTCGTCCGAGCGATGACAGCTACAATGGCGTAGCCAGGTTGTTGTTTTCATTGGGGGGGGGGGGGGGGTGATGTGCTAATCTGGAAACCAACCACTTAAATTGGCTTCTAAACTCTGGAATTCAACATTTTTAGTTTTAGCAATGCATTGACATGTTCCATGAGTTTCAGTCAATCTTTAAAATCTAAATTGATAGCTCATGGCGATCATGCAGCGAGGCAACAGACAGATGACTGGATATTATCATGAATGAATAAAGATCCGATCATGATAGACGGGATGTCAGTATGTGAGACGCAATTATTAAAAAACGACTAGACGCGTGGACAATGATGCATACATTGTGGGCGAGACCAACAAGAATTTAAATCATAGGTCCATTATAATTTCACATTTATCATAGGTACGAGCAATACATCATCTGATAATCCCCCCCCCCCCCCCCCATCAGAACCAGGTCGCACGAAGGCGAGAATAGTTTGTGTGGGTATACACGTATCTTGTATCGTAGCTAACCCAGGACCAGTATCAATATCTTTACCCTTTAAAATAGTTTACCTTTAACACCAACACCACCCCCATTAGCCTACACAGCTGGGCCTGCAGCTTATACCAAACAAACTGATTTGAACGCCTGTATTTAAGTCACATATTCTATTTCAATATCAAGTAGATCGCAGTCTTTTGCGCATTTTAGATATTTTTGTATGAACTTAAATTCTTTAGTCGAATAGGCACATCGTGTAACCATGTCAGTGAGAAACTAATATAAACTGGTAGACAAAGTACAACCTTTATTATCAGCGAGATTTTCTCCTTTATCAGTTTACTAGTATCATACCTTTGGACGATACATTGTTAATGCTTAAAGCATATTAAAGCAACTCTGTGGCATGAGCGAGGAACATAAAAGTTGCCCTTTCAATACTGACCATTCTATTTCAAGATATCACGTTCAAAACAAAGGTTCATGCCAAATGATTGCAACACAGACTAATTCAGACCGATGTATTGCAAAGAAATGTTATATGATCTTATTTTTCATATTTTACATATCTGCTATCTTATGAAAATGGAAAGTACCGTGTATTACTGTCCATTCGTTTATTGAACCAACCATGGGAAATAAATGAATGTTTTATAGCATAATCAGACGGCATTCCTATTTGATATACAACATAACTGCAGTTGTCATGACAACATCGACTTTACGTCATTTCTGGGGCTAAAAAAACGACAATTTATGTCTGTTTTTAATATAATGTTTGGCGCTGCGATCATGGAAGCCCCATTTGCATCTCCTAGTCACTGCACGGTGGGTTCTAGGTAATCTCTATCAAACGTCTTTACCACATGTCAATAAAAGATTACTCGGGATTATTTAGGGTTGGCACCGATGAAGCTCGACTTTAATTCCAAACAAAGTCCTGATGGCCATGTTTATGCCTGCCTCATTTTTAATGTTTTGAATGGAGACGGTTATTTATGTCTGTAACATGTTGGCGTTAGAATCATTGAGAGAGTATAAGAGAGTTTATGATGGCTTCAATGGTTGAAGACTGGAGGTAACGGTGGAGTGCTGTAGAAGCAAACATGAATTACCGTCTTGGTAGTAATCAAAATGTAGACGAAACAGCTAAATATGCAAGGAATATCATCAACCAAAATTGAATGTGGTGTATTTGGTGAAACAGCGAGGTGAGGATAGAAATTGGTTTAGGGTCTATACAGGGAAACTGGTCGCAGAACAATTATTGTCACCGGAGAAATACCATCTCTCCTATAAAGTCTGAACCCGAATTGAAAGTATAAACTTTAATATTCATTGGAGTTTAGTAGCAGTGACAGCAGAATCGATGGACACAGATCAACCCATTAACTTAGGTTAAGGAGGAGGAGGGGGTGGGGCGGAATGGAATAGGTTCCTACTAATCATAATCGGCACGTACAAATTATGCAAGTTCACACGCTGCAAAACCACAAAAGTAAACCTGAAATAGAAAAGTCCAATGAATAATATCAATAATAAAGGTGCCAAGACAAACCAAAAATCCTCACCATGGCAATTCTGTAACATTTCTGACTTGGCAATGGCGATCATACATTTTGGCTTTGAGGTGATATTCATATAATATCGGATGGCTTTGAGTGTGATACACGAATACATTTGTCATAGCGAGAGCAATATATTCTTATTCTTGTATCACACGAAAACAAAGCCATAAAATATTGTTATTATTATCTATATCAGGCTGACTAGCAAAATAAAAAAAACATCGTTAATCAAGCAATATTGTGTCGAAAGTTGAAGTTCCCAGATGACAGTGCAATATACGAAAACAATATTGATCTGTCATCCGGGTACTGCGCCAAAGATATTTAATACACTGATTTATGGTACCACTTGGAAGCCTTATATAGATAATGATAACTTATATCGTGTGGTGCCATTATTGCGAGTGTCCAAGGAATGGTAAAATTATGTTGGGGGGGGGGGGCTGATTGTGCTGTTCACATAGAAACGTTACCTTCAATAAACGTAAATTGATCAAAGGGTTTGGAATCGCATAGAGGATAAAATAGCGAAGGGGTGTTAGTCTGTGTGTTCTTTGGTATCACTAATGTCAAGGTATGCCTCGGTAAAAATGACACCATGGAACCTCGGACCATATCGTAATCAGGAAATTGCTCGTTAACGACCTTGACATTGAGAGCTTTAATAAGGTCGATTTCTATTTCCCACCCTAACTCCCTCATGTAACCTTGATAGGTCTATACAGTCATCGTTAAATAGGTAACGTTAATTGAGTCTGCATTCAGGCGATACAAATGTGACGATCTATTATAATTAATTAATATTGTCATATTATTATTATATCAATAATTATCATAATTATCAAGCTTCAACTATATCAAGACGGTAAGCAAAAAACTAATTGGTAAAACACATAGAGACGTGTGGACATTACTTTCAGGTCTCTCTGATGTTTTTTTAAAATTTTGATTACAAGCAAGCAACAATATATAGTGCATACCCTTTGCACTTCACTATCTTCTTTGTATTAACACTAATTTGTATATATCCTAGCTTTGTACTTCTATGGAATCTTCAATGCACATATTCTTATCGATTTCATATCTCTTATATTGAAACAGAAATTTTGTATCATTTAATGATATGCATATTATACTACCACATTAAGAAAAATGAAGGGCATTTCGATGATTCCAGTCTCATCACCAACCGACACCCAGCCAAAGGTTAAATATGTTGTTATCTCGATATGTATAGCTTAGCACACGTGTATGCATACTCATTGTGCTTGGTCATCATGTTTGATCGTTCATTGATTGGGTTAATGTGATCTTTATAATATATACATTGAACGCATTACTCAATCTTTATATACCGGTGATCATTAGGATAATTACACACATCTATTATTTAGTCCAATTCATTAACAGCTTCATAACTCCTCCCCTCCCCTCTCAAATACATGTAGTCCCTGCACACTAATTAATGATTATTAAAAGCGTGTACTCTCATTTGATGTATTACATTAATGTTAAGGTAAAATTGTGCTCACCAAGCTACCAAACAATTTAATTACTTAATTCAATCAAATTTCAGGATTATGTCAGTAGCATATTCAGACCTTTGCATGAGGAGGGAGGGGGTAAGACATGCACTAGTTTACAAATCAGTTAGGGTTAATTCATTGGGAGATGAATGGATTCCATGCCTTATGACCACTCCTCATAATTTATCAAGTTTGGCCCACATGGCGTATATGATTTACTAGTATACCTCTGCTGTGTGAGATCGCATAGTGGCCGAACATAAACTGTGTGTTATAATTATCTCTGTCTTCTCTAATTCTATACTTCCACGATTTTCGAGAGGAACTTTGATGGTTTTCACTCACAAATGAGTTCCTAACCATCTGAAGAGTTGGTGATCATTAGTTTTCTTGGATAAGTTTTCAGGGGATCGCACCTTACTTACTTCAAGTAGCACACTGCTATTGTTTTATAAATTACTTATCGCTCTACTACTCTTCTGTTATCCTTCTCCAGTCACGGGCCCGCCTCCTAAAGAGTTATATTAATCGCAACTCATTTCCCATTGATATCGATAAAATAGAGGACTTCCGATTGATTTGGATCAATCCCATCCCCTTTATAAGACGAGGCCCTGTACTCATTATAACTAATCTGTAGTTTGATATCAACCTCCTGTTTATAAAGCATACAATAATATAGTAATAATGACTGCTTTGAGAGACATAGTTGTTTTTATACGCTCAAGGGGACATCGTCTGTCGTCTTATAAAAAAATCTAAATATTAAGCGACCAATTCGCACACACACAATGTTTGGTATCCGCGCTCGCTCAAACCAGATTTAAACACGTGAACCAATGGGAATTTCAGCAAGATCGAACTATATTCCCGGTAACTGGAATTTTGCCGGGATTTTACTGATTTACTCTATAGAACTATTACATAGGTTTGGCATTTTTCGTTTATTTACAGGAATGGCTAAAATCACGACCACAATTTCGACCAATCAGATGGCTGGATTCCTTAAGTGAGGTATATAACAAGTAATAATAAATGTCAAAGTATCTCTTTCCACAATGTACATGGCAGCTCCCAATGTAATATAATATTAGATAGCTCTTACAGATACAAAGTTGTGAATGGTCCACAGTTCATCACACGATATTGGTTGCGTGGATCGTGAGTAGCTTATTGCACTCCCAGTCCCTTTTCGATGTTTTATTGACCACCTATTTGTACCTATTTGGCAAAATGTAAGAGTTACAATGACATTGGCGTTCAAAAGCACTACCGTTAGAAATGTCAATCCGGCTTTTTTTTCTTCTCGATAATAATTTGTCTTGATATTCAATAATTACGCTTCACCTATTATGATTGCACATTAAGTCAGATGCACGCAGTGACCATGAAATAATTAAACCATATTTGACATTTTTTAAATTCACAAGTTTTCTCACTTATTAATGTTTGATGTTTGATATACATGTAATAGGTTTCCAGCGAGCTCAAAGGAATAGTTGAGTTTTG
This sequence comes from Strongylocentrotus pallidus, assembly GCA_030265145.1. Taxonomy (NCBI): domain Eukaryota; kingdom Metazoa; phylum Echinodermata; class Echinoidea; order Camarodonta; family Strongylocentrotidae; genus Strongylocentrotus; species Strongylocentrotus pallidus. Next base: position 16,317,005 of record JARBES010000131.1, on the reverse strand, counting down.
TTGCAGAGGGCGCTAAACAAAATAATTTGTGTGAGATAATGAAAAACAGAGTGTCATATTTGAAAGAACATACAATTTAAATGATAAAATCATCTTTGTTTGATCAAAATCGGTTCAGAGACGGCTAAAATATCCTTAAAGATAACGATTTCTAATATTTGTGGTGCCCCACAAATATTTGGTAATTTGAACCAGCCGTTGATAAAACAATGCATCCTGGCTTAATGTGCTAACACAATAGGTGAAGCGCCTTATACATTTTATTATAGCCAATGGCGATGTTGGCTTTTTGTTGGCTTTTTCGTGTTGGTTATAAGACGCACAACCACCATTGCCATGTGTTGTTATTATTAACTAATATGGTCACCGTTCTTTTTTTTTAAGTGGAGCTGAATCGGCTTAAATCGTATTGGCTAAATTCCACGCATTTTGGGGTCTAAAATTACCTTCATAGTAATATTTTAGGTCCTAAAAGAGCACTAGAAATGTCATTAATAAGACAAGAACTCAACTTTCCCTTTAAACGCATGGATTTTCGTCGATAGTCAAGAAACACTATCCTTAACGTTTATCGTAAGCTTACAGCTAACTGATCGCTGGAGAAATAATCTGCAGGCAACTCGAGATGTGTTATAACACTAACAGCCTTAAGTTATGGTTATTTATATTGATATTTTCATTATTTTGTGGATTTGTATTTTTCCAGATATTTTGTATTCATGATATTGCGTACACAGCTGGATATTGTTAACGGAATTTACTCAAATCATAATTTGTGTCAAACGCACTCATTTACAAGCATTTTTTTTGGTACTGTAATTTTATTCAATTACACATAATGACAAAAGAGGCGATGCTATGGAAATACGTAATTGCCGAGAATTAAGAATGAATGCACGTATAGACGCTTAGGGAATTTGAGAAATGGTGAATGAAATATACGATTACCTTTAAGCTCTTAGATTAAAAAAACATTGATTGAAAAACGAAGGGAGGATGGTTTTTATGAGGGGTGGGGGGGGGGGCTTGAAGATGAGCTAGAGAGGAAAGGCGTTAAAGAGATCGAATACATTTTTGTTGTCGGCAACAATAAAATAATTACACACACGAGCTATAAAAAGTGATTAGTTAATTAATGATAGATAGATAGGTTGATTGATTAAGTGATTGATTATTAGTGGTTGATTGATTGATAGATTGGGAGAGAGGAAGATATACAGACAGACAGACAGAGATGGAAAGAGATTTGATTGTAAGAATAGTAGAGTACATTTCAAAGAAAGGAGTGAGATAACAACATAGAAAAGAGACATGAATATAAAATAGGAGGGAGAGAAAGAAATAGAGAGATCAATAAAAAGACAGAGAAAAAGAGATATGATTATAACAATACAGATAATAGTTAAGTACATTAAAAAAAAGGAAGGACATAATAAACAAAGATAGATGAATAGAAAATGGGAGGGAGAAAGAGAGAGAGAGAGAGAGAAAGAGAGAGAGAGAGAGAGAGAGAGAGAGAGAAAGAGAGAGAGAGTGATAGAGAGAGAGAGAGAGAGAGAGAATGTCGAAATGTCGAAACATGTCAAAGAGTAAAGATGGCATAAGAGAAACCTTGTGCCAGAACGAGAGAAGGTAGAAGTCAGGATTGGTGAGTGTATGGCCTGACTCTGCGGGGAAAATAGCTATCAGCATGATGGTTTCGCCTCATTTCATCGGTTCTACGCAAATCATTTTCCCTCGGTATTTCTCAGCTGAAAATCGGCCTAATTACAGTCATCATTAAAACGACGTCAAACGCAAAGTGGCCGTCGATTAAAAGTGAGGGCGCGCAAGGGCGAATAAATGGGAGGGGTGATGTTGGAACTCTTACGTAGGCTCCTTTTTATTTGTGTTTGTGTGTGTGTGTGTGTAATATTACCACTTTGGGGGTAATGACTCCCTATAATTAATTAGTCAGAAAAAGATCATAATCATAAATGAAAAATGTGATAATAATATTTAAGGAGTGTGTGTGTTGGGGGTATAATTAACGAGTTGATAAATAGTTATGCAATTTTCTTAGTGTTCCTATTTTGATTGAATATAACTTACTGCGCATAATACACAGTATTATGTAATATCCTTCTGAGGCGTTTCTCAAGGAATTTCTTCTTAGGGTAGCCACTTACTTCACATGGGTCGATAGAGGCATATGTATATTCATGTTTAGTCTAAAGATGTTTATGCCGTGAAAAAGACTCGAACCACGTTCCATGGTAAATTCATAGCTTGGTCACCAAACCACGCCACCTCTACTGACATTATAGTGAAAGACCCAATCGTCATTATTGTAATCGAGGAATTTATTTATTCTGAATTGAGTGTGAGAGCTGTTCCATCTGTAATTTATAAACAGAAAGAAAATGGAAGGTGAAATGAAATATTACCGTGACAAACTAGAATCATAAATCATCGTCAATTATCACAAACTTCTCACCCGATTAATATTCTCTCTCTCTCTCTCTCTTTCTCTTTCTCTCTCCCTCCCTTCATCCCCTTCTCTCCCGTGTTCTACCGCTCACAGTCTACTATAATACGCTGCTCCTATCATCGAGGCAAATTAAAAGTTAATGGCGGTGTTTTTATGGCTCTCACTAATCGCTGATTAACGGTTGTTGATGGGTCAGAAGTGTCGGCTCTGTATCGTTCGGTGGTCACTAGTTAATGGATGCTTCGAGGAAAGGAACTATATCACATAATATGCGGCAATATATGAGCTAAGCTCCCTGTCTTATCAAAGTGTAGAGTGTGTCACATTAAATAAGTATATTTTGACACACACACAGAAACAAGTACCCGTAATTGTTGAAAGGCATTTATTTGTATAGAGATGACGAGTAAGTTAAGTGCTAGAAACAACACTCCGTATAATTTGCTTGTAAAAATGATTTTACCGTATATTTCATTTTCACTTAAAAGCGTAAAAAACACCTCTGTATTTTTTGCCATAAAATCATACTGCAGTGGTAGTATTTCAAATATGATCGAAATACTAGGATGGTATTTCTAGCATGTAACTATGAATCGTAATATTTAATGAACTTGCATACGGCATGAATTACCCAAAATATACGTATACTAAAAAGAAGAGCAGCTAAATTAATCGACCTGTTTGAGAAATATTATACGTAATCTGCAGTATAATGACTTAGTACATGCTTGTAGACATGAATGACATATTTGGTTTATAATATAGGACACAAGCGATAATATCACCTGGGATTAGTTATCATGTGATAGTCAATATCGTAGAAAAATGTTTGGAATGAATATGACTTTTTGAGTGAATGATGTTAGGAGGAAATAGAGCATGTCATGTGATCATCATGCTGCGATGTGCACTGGAGCTAATCATTCATGAAAATATAACACCCTAATCATTATGTGGTATATGCCATCCCGCCCCCCCCCCCCCCTCCCCGTCATCTCAAAATTATTAGGTGGTGGCATAACGTGGGATGCAGAGTGCAATTGATTTTTTAAAATGATAGAAAGAACAAAAAGAGCGGAATACGAGAATGAACCATTGCAGCTCATGAGAGCAATAAGATGTTAAGACTAACAACATTTGCAATAAGATCCTGCTTTGCATTATGTCATTTCAATTTTCTACATTAACCAGTATAAATTAAAATAGTGAAAAGTGGTATGAAAGTAGGCCGATATCATTATTATCGAACTTAACTAATCAGACCAGTATGTGATAAATAGAGACCATCTAATAGTAGCAATATTGTTTTTTTTAATATCCTTTATTATACTCGTGTGAACAGGTAACACTAAACAGATTTAACAAAAACAGCTGTTATTCTTTGTGTACTATAATCTCTTCTGCATGGAAAAAGTTTATTCCTAAAGATCTTGGTATTATACGGGTAAAATGAACAAAGACAGAACAACCTGTGTTTCTTTGATAGTATTTCTCAGGCATTTGTCAGTAGTAACCCCTTGTTCTAATCATGCTTCTACCATACTCAGTAATTCGTCATAATATTTATGTATTGAGAATTTAGACTTATGTATACGTTGGCATTCTCTTAGACATCAATTTATCGGGCTTACAGTATACTGTGCAATATCTATTATGCATGTTATGGGGTCATGTGTTTTTTTCTCCATCCAATCTTGCAGAAAAAAGGAAGTCTTACAACTCAGGACGTCTATATTTCAAAGATATTAGACCCAGTTTTGAGTGAACAGCGCGATGGCGTGAATTCTTAATTCCGTTAGAATCAACACCCAAGTGACCATTGGGACAGATTTGTCTAAGGTCACTACACACCTTGGGCACCTTGGATACATTAATAATAAAACGAATTCATCCCTCACCATTATACGAGTGATAATGATAGCCTGGGGGGGAGTATTCAGTATAGTACAGACAATAATCATACCTTCAAAAATTGCGAATAAACCTCGTTATAGACCAAGCGGAAAAGCCAAGATTGTTTTTTTTTAACTTCACATAGTTGGAGACACAAGTGGGTCACCTTGGAAGCAGTGTTTCAAAGCATAGGATATCATCATCTTTCCTCACCTGAACAAAAGTTTTGTTAGGGGTGGGGGACATGGGGTGGCTATAGAAATTTGGGAGGCACATACCCCATGGACCCTTGGCTACCTTTCTGTGTACCTTACTTGTACGGTATATTCGAAATAGCAAAAACAAAAGAAATTTTTGACCATAATCAAATTCTTATATAGACAGCAATGCTTAAAACATAGAGACATAGTACGATTATAAATAATCATAAGGGAGAGAGAAAGGGAGAGCGAGAAAGAGAGAGAAGTAGAAATATAATTATCATAATTATGGCAAAGGGGTTATGCTTCTTTAGTACAACCATCGTAAAGGTTGGACTTATTAGGGCGTATTAGAGATCATCAAGATGAGATTATCGGTGTAGGAATCACCCTCAGAAGTCAGACGGAATAGTGCAAGCATGGTCTGGAAATCATTCTCGTGGCCGAAGAAGCGATCCATTTGTGACCCAGATGACTGTCAGCCGTGAAGAAGATATGATGTCTCATCATCAATACCCCTGTGAATCCTCATCCAGTCAACGTTCTCATCAAATACATACGACCTGAGAAACCGCGCTGTCCGCCACTGCAAGATGCAAGAATCCACGTTAATCTGCCCTACTTGAACACCCTCTATATTGCAGGGGTTAAGAGGCGTATAGGGCGAATAATTGAACTGTGACTGGTAGGGGCTTTCTACCAACTGCTGAATTAATCATATTTTGGTTCCTTTCATTTGGCCTTATCCTGATTACTGGAATCGCATTAGATTATCCCCATCGGCGTGCGTTCTATGCTAAAATGAGAGTTAGAATAAGACACGGACGCGTGACAAAACCACGTACAGCTAGGCTTATATTATCATTGAAAGAACTACCTAGGCTGATACACAACGGAAGAGGATTTTATATTTTCTTATTACGCTACCGTGTGTAATGAGTTTAACATCGCATAACCAATCTAAATTCATTCTATAGCTATGAGAACCAATATCATGTCTTTTGTCTCCTTCCTCTCCCCTTTTCTCTCTCTCTCTCTCTCTCTCTCTCTCTCATTCTTCTTCTCTGTCTCACTATCTTCTCAGCCTCTCTCCTAAAATTATCTGCTCCCATTTCTCTTTAAGAAATGAATAAATCTAACATCTAGAGTCTAGACAGCCATTCTTTTTTTTTATATTGCATTTCAAAGCCCGGAGTGCGTATTAGCTGATCCTCTCACTCGCTCTATTAAGTCATCCTCTTTACTGAAGAGCCTATGCATTCTTTCACATGGTTTCACAGGGAGTCAAAGAGGATGTTTCATTTCTACTTTATTGGATTAGTTCGGTACAACACAGTCACAGCGCAGGCAGGCAGGCAAGAGATCTAGGTGTATTCATCGCAGTGAATGGCGAGATACGAGGGACAAAACTATAGCTTATAGCTTAAGCTAATTAGCAAAAGACTTTTACCTCCCATCTACAGGCTCCCTTCAGAAGATTAAAGCGTTCTTATTCAATATTTTACCTCTGGAAACATTAGGCCCTATTACACAGCCCAGGGTAGGCCTCAGTGCTTAGATAAATGAATGAAATGAAATGTGACAAGGTTTCACAGGCAGTTATGTTGATTCATCTGCACAATTCATTTTTTTAAATCAAGTACATTTGTCTAATTTTGGAACGTTTTGTTTAGTAAACACGAGAATTCTTCAATGAATTAAAAAACTATTTAACAGTTATTATACTTCAACGATCTGATTTAGCAGTCTTGTGCAAGCACGCATAAGAAACTGCGCCGCAAGCAACCAAAACAAGCAATGCGAATAACTTAACTTCGAAATACTAAACTCATTAAACTACACTTGATACTAAAATGTGAGTAGAACTGAGAGACACCGTCAACAGTCATATATATATTTCTACTTTCCTCTAGCAAGTTTTGCAAAGTATCATGGTTATTCACTTACTTGACAACAGACAATGCTTTCTGCCACAAACAGTGATAGAAGAGAAAATGCAAATGAATCCAAAGTAAGAGCATTGTAGGGGACATCCCACCCAAACAATAATCCGTAGGCCTACATCATTATACAAATTAATAATTTCCCCAAAAATTGATATGTTCAAATGGTTAGAGATTAAAGTGCATTGAAGTTTTAAAAAAAAATGATTTCATACTAATTAAGTTAGGTCGAAATTAACTCCCGTTCTCGTGCGAGCACGTTCGAGTGAGTTGGTTAGTTGGCTACTGACAAGCCGCACTGAACTTTAGAGAGGAGGGGGGGGGGGTATTTTGAATATTTAGACTGGCATTATCTGTTTACAGAAGTACTCTTTGGGGCTCATAATATAACTATGTCTTATGGACAAACAGACCAAGATATTTTGAAGATTGGATCCTTTAAAATTGAGATTTGAAATAATCAGCATGCTTTGTGCATAATATACAAGGTTTAAGGTGCCAGACCAGGGCTTTAAATGTTCCGAGTCCAAACATGAATTTTAATCTGGCTTGACGTATACGCGTAGTGCGGGGTCTGCTAAGTAAATTAAGAGATGGACTGTAGGGGTGGACGGTATCTCCGCCATAATATCATTCCATGCCAAGCTAACTACGTGCCTCATTCATCAGACCTTGTTGTCTTGACGTGACATACAAATGGAAACTAAACCCAGTGTCGATGCTACAAATGACTCCATCCCAGTCTCTTATTGATGTAATTGCCACATGTCTCGCTCGAGACGTCCATTTGATTTCATTCATCACGTCACACAAACACCTGGTAAAACAAGACTAATTTAGCTTGATGACTTAATGGAAAAGGGGTTTCCAAAGACTAAAAAGAAACTAATTGTTAGAGGCGAAGTACCGCGTGTATATAAAAGTAGAAGGAAAAGAATTACTTTCAACATGTTCCAATGAAATTATTTCGAGTATACTTTCACAGTCTTCCATTAAAATCAATCAGTCTGAAATGACCAGATGAAGAGGTAAATGACTAAAGCCGATATTTTGAAATTGGTTTTGGCACCACTGCCTAGCATAGCCAATACGTGTCATATAAAGAGGAGACCTACATGATATGGATACAAAACAACCAGTATGACGTCACAGCTAACCCATAACGTAAGAGAATTTGCGGCTCG
>JARBES010000131.1:15978495-15989640 GCA_030265145.1 Strongylocentrotus pallidus | reverse complement strand
TATCGTATTTTTTTTAACCGTTTTGGGGGCTGGGGGAGGGGGGGCCCGGGCCGGTAAAATCGGCCCGTGGATCCGCGCCTGTTTCCTGGTTAACTTTTCAAAGGGCCCACCCGCCGAAGGTGGAGAGTCGTAGAAATCATCTAAATTGTGTTCTGCCGATGCCTATAGTATCCCTATAAGACAAGAGGGGAAGAGGGTGGTAAGTGACCTCAGACTTGAGATAAAAAGTGCAGAGTACCAAACTACAAGACGTGGAATTTCTAGCTCGAACTTGCAAAATTATAGATATAATCATTTCAAGAAAAGTAAATGTACAGGAAAATGCATTTTGTTCTTAATTTTAAGGGGCATGATTATACTATTCACACCAACAAAAACATTATTAAAAAAACAATTCAGAGGTAATAAAACAAAATACTCGAATGTAAATATGCATACCTTCTTAATTAAGGTAAGCTTCCATATACATTGCTTTCGTGTTTTTCGTTTTCATTCTTTTTCAACCCACCTCCCCACCCAATTTTATACCACAATTTCTTAATACACAAGGGGGAGGCTTCCCTCCTACGCCGCAACCACCCCCACCTCTTTGCGATAGACCTATACAAAATCAAATCGAAAATTTTGTTAAAGAATCAGACAAATTTCCAAGGATAGGGTGCCCCCTCCCCCCCCCCCCCCCTCTCTATCACCAATTTCCTGCCTCAGCATTTTATTTGTCATTATCTGTCTCTCTTCGTCACGCCCTGGCAATGCCTAAAGATACACCATCTATACGCTTGATCGAAGGTTCCTTCATTCTGCAATTCTAATATGGAACAACCTTCCAGAAGCAGATGTCGGAAAGATCAGGAGTGACGGCGTTCAGAGCTTCAAGACTTACTGCCAATTGCACAAGTAGGTTTATACTTGAAGCCTATTAGACAAAACATTTAGTGTTACTTTTTAGGGGCTGTACACAATCATGTTTCAAATGTACTTCCAGCAGGGGCGGCATACAAGGCTAGGGTAGATATTATAGGTGAATCGACTGGTTTACTAGAGCACTAGGTGATTTATGTGCTGGCCGGAGTTTATCCTTAAACTGCCAGAAAACTATGTATAACGCCTGGTGATGTGCCATCTCTTTTTCCTTCTTTTTTTCTTCCAATTTGTTTTCTTCTGGTAGCGTCAGGCTCACTTTTATTATCGATCTAGTTGTTGTTGTGTCACGCAATGTCGTCTTTCTCCGATATAGGCCAAAGTGCACACTGCCATTATGTCATTACCTTGTGCGTTCCACAAAATTTAGTTACATGTGTTAGAAATGTCTGGTTACTTTTGTTTAAAATAGATAAGTGATACATTACATCATCTGAGCAGCAGCGGACCAATTGATTGGATGGCACTTTCTGCAGGAACTGCTGGTGTGACCTGCAGCTGTCAACAATCATCTGTTGATAACTGGCCATTGTTCGCGATTGCACAATATATACCAAATTGCAAAAAAAAATCATTGAAATAATCCCTCTGTTTATTGTTTACCATATTTACGAGCCCGAGTTCATTCTATAGCGCAGTGCCAAAGTTAAAGGGAAAAGGGCAGTTATTAGTAAAGAAAAGGTGCTTGTGTCAAAGTGAAAAGGGCAATTATCAGAGGTGAAAATGGCACTTCTTGCACCTGAGAATGGACACTCAACAGAGATGAAAAGGCACTCGTGAGAATCTGCTGAAGGAAAGGGGCACTTATCAGATTTTGATAGGGGCGTTTATCAGATGTTAAAAGAGGCATTTTGAAAAGGGGGAAGGGCTCATATATACAAATATAAAAAAAGGGGGAGGGCGCTTATCCGAAGGAAATATGGTACTTATTAGAAAGGAAAAGGGGCAAATGTCAAAATAAAAAGGGCACTTATCAGCGGTGAAAAGTCGCATTTAAGAGAGAGAGTAGGAAATTCTTATTACGAAGGAAAAGGGTACGAGTCAAAGTAAAAAAGGGACAAAATATCAGAGGTGAAAGGGGGAATTTCTAGCACCTGAAAAGAGGTACTCACCAGAGATGAAAAGTAAAAATATTAGAACAGAAAAGGGGCGCTTGTCCTATGTAAAAAGGGGCACTTTGGGGGTACCTGAAAAGATTGGGGCACAGCCCCCCCCCCCCCCACCACCACCGGCAGTGCTGCCTCTGGCATACTTGCAGAAGTGAGGGAAAAAAACTGGAAATCATGTCATATCAGCAACATTTGTAAATCACTGGTATCGGATAAAAAATAAGCCACGTGTTTGAATTAATTTGGGGGTGAACTGCCCCCAAGCCCCCCTCCCCCATCAGTACGCCAGTGAATGCAAGCGAACGTAGTTAGCAAGCTTTGGTGGAAATTGTTTTTAGTCGCTTGAAATAAGGGGCGCATTTGATGATGAGAGGGAAAGGGGACACTTATTTATGCAGGGCCCGCTGGAAAAGCAGTTTCATAACTGAAGTGGCTTCCCTGGGTAAATAAAACGTTATTATTATTATTATTATTATCAAAAAGGATAGGTCCCTTATTGAGAAAGTAAAAGTGCCACGTATCATTGTTAAAAGGGAAATTATCAGATATTAAAAGGGGCACTTACCAGATATGAAAAGGGGCACTTATGAGAATGAAATAGGGGTACTTATAGTAAAGGAAAATGTGCATTAGTTGAAAGAAAAGGTGCACCGATCAGATTTTAATAGGGGCATTTATTGGATGTGAAAGGGTGCTTTTATGAAAAGAGTCACGTTTTGAAATAAACGTGGCACTTATTTATCAGAGATGAAAAGGGGGAATTATGGGAAGGGGAATAGGCACTCATAAGAAAGAAAAAAGCATGTATTAGAATGGAAAAGGGGCACGTGTCAAAATAAAAGGGGCAGTTACTAGAGGTGAAAAGGGACACTCATCAGAGATGAAAAGAGCACTTATCATGAGGGGAATGGGTCATGAGGGGAATGGGCACTTGTCAAAGTAAAACGAATATCTCTCAGATTTGAATAAGTGCAATTATTGGAGATGAAGAGGGCACTTGTATGGAGTGAAGAGGAGTAACTTCTCGAATCTGAAAAGGGTCATTTACCAGAGATGAAAAGGGGCATTTATGAGAAGGGGAAGGGGCTCTGTTTTAATGGGGCACTTGTTAGAAAGGAAAAGGGCACATGTGAAAGTACAACGTACGCTTATTCGATTTAAAAAGGGGGTAATTATTAAAAGGGGAAGGGGTACTTCTTACAAAGGAAAAGGGCACATGTGAAAGTACAACGTACGCTTATTCGATTTAAAAAGGGGGTAATTATTAAAAGGGGAAGGGGTACTTCTTACAAAGGAAAAGGGACACTTGTCAAAGTAAATGGGGCACCTCTCAGATATGAATAGGGAAATTATCAGTGGTGAAGGGGGCCCTTATAACAAGTGAAAAGAGGCACTTCTCGTACCTGGAAAGGGGAACTTACTAGAGATTAAAAAGGCACTTATGAGAATGGAAAATGGGCAATTATTGCAATGGAAAAAGGGCACGTGTCAAAATAAAAGGGGCACTTATCAGAGGTGTAAAGGGAAAGGGGCACTTTAAAGAATTAATAGGGGCACTTGTCAAAGTAAAAACAACTATTTTCCTCTTTAAAAAGGGGCACTTTTGGGGTACTTTAAAAAGTGAGGTCACTGTCCCACATGCCCCTCGGGAGGGCGACCTCTGCTTGAGACCAGCTCCTTCTTAACTTTTTCCCCTTTTCCATTTATTTTTCTACATCCCTTGTGTCTAGATCGGTGAAAAAACACTGAAAAGTTCTATTATGAGTAACATGACTATAAATGTGAGCAAACTCTAGGGTAAATTAAAGAAAAAGGTGCTTTAAATCGCCTTGAATTAGGAGTGCATGTTATGGAGAAAGGAAAAGTAGGCACTTATCAAAAGGGAAAAGGACAGTTATTAGAAAAGAAAAAGTGCTTGTGTCAAAATGAAAAGGGCAATTATCAGAGGTGAAAATGGCACTTCTTGCACCTGAAAAGGGACACTTAACAGAGATGAAACAGGAAAGTCTGTTGGAGGAAAGGGGTACCTATCAGATTTTAATAGGGGCATCTATGTGATGTTAAAAGGGGCATTTTAAAAAGGGGAAGGGGCTCATATAAAAAACGGAAAAGGGGCATTCATATGATGTTAAAAGGGGCATTTTGAAAAGGAGGAGAGACTCATATAAAAAGGGCACGGGTTAAAAAAAAGGCCGCTTATCACCGGTGAAAAGGGGAATTTCTCACACCTGAAAAGACGTATTACTCACCAGAGGTTAAAAGAGAGAAAAAGGACCGTTATTAGAAAAGAAAAAGGGCACTTGCATAATTGTATCTACGTATAGTATAGTTTATATGTAGCGCATTTAGCACCCTCTGGGTGGATATGTTGCGCATTTTAAATGTCTTTATTATTAGTAGTATTATTACTATGTAAAAAGGGTTTTTTGGGGGATAACTGAAAAAATTGGGGAACAGTGCCCTCCTCCCACCGGGATCACTGGTATCGAATGAGAAATAAACCACGATTTAATTTTATTATTTGGGTGGTCAACTGCTCTTTTATCGGACTGTGACCCCCTTCCAAAAAATATTAAATGTATATTCTTTATGTCCTAAAAAGTTGTTAAGTAAAGTTTACTCAGGGGTGTGTCCATTTTCTAAATCTATTTTTAAAAAGAAGATTTGTTTTAAATAATAATAATAATTTTTTTTTTTAAGAAAAAAGAATTGTATCAGCATGATGCCAAGAAAAGTCTACTAGAACGATAAACAAATTTACATAACACGACTGAGTAGTATCAAGGGAAGGTGAAACCGAGGGGCGAAGGTGGTGAAGATCCATGGAATATCTCGCTTGTTCGCTACTCTCCCCCGCATGGTATTAATAGAGATAGTTAAACTATCTTATCAATCTTATGCGAGGAAGCGGAGAAGTTTGGTCAAATTTACAGGGATTATTGAACTGCATGGGCAAATAATATGATATTGTGTGCTTACGTCTGCCGCCAAGGCAATGTTTATAAATAATATTATATATCATAATTCGCGGGGAGGGGTGTACCCCCTCACGGACCCTTCCCCGCTTACCGTTGGTAAACTTGCGAGTCATCCCCGCCCACAACCATAATAAGAAATCTCCATGCTGTGAAGAAACGGACCCCTATGTATACTGTTTTTTGTTTCTTTTCTTTTCCAGGGAGCTGAACTAAGAGCATTATTCCGATGAAGATCATAAAGAACTGAAGACTTACCTTACACCACTGACATGTTGTTGGTTATGGGCTTGGGGGGGGGGGGGGCCCCCCCCCCCCCCCCCCCCCGTCCTGGAATGTGACTGTTTTACCAAGATGTCGATGTTTTTACCACAGTGTAATCTTATTCCCCCATACCACTCCAAGCTCCATTTGCCTTGTAATAGGTGTACAATATTAAGACATCATGGAATTTCTCTCAAAACTGACCATTTACAGCGAACATAAGACCATTTTCTGAGGATGTCTCCCTACCCCCTTCAGCCCCCAGAACTTAACCACTACGGGTCTCTCTGGTGTTAACAGCATTCCATTCTAAATTTTGTCAATGTATCATACTAACAACGTAAGCATATTCAAATCCCCACTTCTAACTCATTTGGTATGAGCAATGTCCTTCAAGTCAGAAATTATAACATAAAAAACGATATTGTATTACGTTAAGCGAAGTGTGATACGTGTTTGTAAACTATGTTTTGTATATAGTTTACGTCATTAAAAACCTCAACATCTTTTTGTTAATAAAGGAAAAGGTATACATTTTAATAAAACAATTTCGACACGAATTACATTGAAGTCATCACTCCAACAGGTAGAATCACTGGTTTGTTAACTTTTCGTATATGTTTAATATGCTTCTACTCAATCCAAATGTGTGAGAAGGAAATTTCCTATAATTAGGTATATATCGTCAAAGGAAAAAACAGAATAATGCTGTTATTCTTAGTCAGTGCAGTGGCTATGTACATTCACTGGATCGGGAACATTTATGATTGAAAGACCAAAATGTGTCAGGTGAATGATAACCATTTTTTCACTTTCGTCCCCTTGTCAACCATGATAATAAAATAAGAGTCGATACACAAAAAGCCGAGTCTTTTATACGATATTGTCTTTTCAGATTAATACTGTTAAGGCATAGCGCACATGCATCGATTTTGTTTTCTCTCCGATCTATTTTTACCAAGTTCATTCAAAAATGATAATGCTTAGTGTCCTATTTAGAGTCACGTCAAAGGGCTACCCTTTCCAAACGGTCCCAAGGGATGAATAAATGATAAGGCCTATAGATTTTGAACGGGCATTGTGTGTAGTAGCCATATAACATACATACACACACAGTATACACGGCGCCACAGTGCTCGTCTACTGAAGCACCGATGACGTCAGTCATTTTTTCGTGACGTCACATGAATGGTCGTCAGAGCTTCTTTCCGACCCTGTGGAGCGAAATGGGGGAGCAAAAGGCAATAACATTCACACTGCATCGACTAACGCTTCTAACTGTGGACCTCTTCGTGGGTTATAGCGTATACCAGAGTGGTTCAAGTAAATGAAAAGCGCAGTGAGAATGCATCGCGAAAAGGCAGTGGCAATAGCTTTTCATCCCATGCGTGGACCATGCTTCTCCTTTTTAATATCATGGGCGTTACTCAGAAAACGAGAAAAATTAGGGCATAAAATATTGACGTGGTATGCATTTAATGGCAGTATGATGGCGTTGATATCTATTCTGACGTGTCCCAAATGATATGGTGTCAGTCCATGAAAAGAGGTAGGGGTACAAGGGATAAAAATAGGGTTCAACTAATAAACCATGGTGACAGGTGTTTGATCGCGTAGAATAATCGTTGATGAACAAACGTTGAACTTGAATCGAGATGTAGAACACAGTGACGCTTCATTTCATTGACCATACGTGTATGACATAATCCGGATTATGTTGGATATTGTTGGCTGAAAAAGGAATTCCTACAAAACTTATGATTACTTAGAAGCTATAAAAGTTGTGATGACGGTGATGATAACAATGAGGATTATTACATCGATGACTGAAATGTTGTGATGAGGATGAAGATGAGGAGGAGGAGAATGACGATAACTGTAATGATAATGATAATGAGTATATTGTATGGATGATGGCGTTGATGATGATCATCATCATAACGATGATGGCGTTGATGATGATGATCATCATAACGATGAGGAGGAGGAGGATGACAATATTGAAGCTGATATGAATGATGATGATGGTGATCATGATAGTACAGTATGATGATAATAATACAAATTAATGATAATATAGTGAGAATGTTGAATCAGATGTGGATGATGATGGTGTTGCTGATAAAGATGATAATGCCAATAGTGTTGATGACGACGATGATGATGACAATTGTGATGAAGATATAATGATAATGATGACGATGTGATTTTAGTTGTAGACGAATGTCCTATCATAATGATATTGCTGATATATTTCGTTGATTTACATTAGCATAATGTTTTCTGTTTTGAGAGATAATCATGAGACCTAACTTATTTTGATGTAATTGCATAAAGAGGGTCCTTAAAGATAATCTTGAGTTCTGGTCAATAAATAAAATAAATTCTAAACGAAAATCACACTGAATGTTCAAGATTACAAATAAATGACAATCATAATGCCAAACAATGTATAATGGCTGAGTAATGAGCATAGAAATATAAGGAAATCCGGGTAAGTAGGCCCAACACCATGTGCTTAACACAGGTCACTATGAGCAAATGGGAGTTGGTTATCGAAGATGATGCCCAGTATTTTTTTGTGCGTTTTTTTTTTCTTATTTCACTGGTTCACACAACCTATCTACTGCAGGATAAACAATCCAGAATAAATCATAGCAATTTTCTCTCAAAATACGATTCCCATACCAGAGCTCAAGATTAGCTGTAAACAAGAACAACAAAGTAATTTCAATAATCTCTACCAAAAAAACAACACTTCATTGGTTCGATATTGCTGTACTTTATAGACATAATAGTTACAGTCTTGCAGTTGGATTTGATGTTTTTTGTTTAAATGTTTAAATGTTTTTATCAAGCGATAGTCATGCATGTCTGAGATGAAATGAAGAATAATGCGATCTGTTGCGTCTGGGCGACTCTCTCTAGATCATAATGGAGGGAGAAAAAAAGCGACAGCTATTATTTATAAACGTGCTTACGTGCTATTTCCTCCATCGTGCGTATGGTCATGTATGCACAGATGCATACATGAATAACATGGATCCTGATTTTTTTTATTTGCTCTTATTTTTTTATATTCAGTGTTTAAAGTGTCAAGCAATTATCTTTGCTACTGTTTTATCGAATTCTATTAAATTTCAATTTAAGAACATCAATGTCCAAAATAGGTGTACAAAGTCATAAATGAACAGATGGTGGCATAATTATATTCTTTGACAAAAATGTACAAAATATACATATACATAAAGATATTTGGAGGACACACCTCAAAAGGGTAAGCCGGTGGCGAGGGTGCCCTTACACAATAAATATACAATTCCTTTAAACAAAAGCAAAACAAGTAAAATTGAAGAAAACAAATCGTAAACCGCTGAGCTTGAATCGAAGAGTAAAAAGTATTTAGGAGGTACAAGAGAGAAGGATAACGAAGGAAAAGAGAAAGTCAGGAAGAACGGAGAGAAAAGACTCAAAGGTGGGATACAGAGTGTGTTATTAATTTGTGTAAGATGAAGTTAAGTTTTTCTTTATCCTTCTATGTTTATATTAGGCCTACTTACTTAATGACAGATGTTTCCAACTCTGTGCATGAATATTGTACATTTCCTCATGTTATTTGACGATAGCTAGCTTATTTGTACGTAGTAAAATAACAATCGTTTCTCTTATAATAATTATGCTCATAAGCCTAAGGCTTAACGTGGGAGGATACAAGACACGAAATGGAAAGTATTTTGCCCATAATTATAATGATGACAAACGAAAATAGATCCTAAAACTGTATTCGTTCTTTAAAAAGCTAACCCTCGATCAGAAGTAAGGAGATCGTGTGGCATGTGGGTTGGTTGAGGGAGAAGAACATGTCCAATAACACCTCCAGGTAGGCCACCCCACCCCACCCCACTGACTTTTTAAATATTATATGCTACAAATGTTTGCCAAGTGATCACTGATTTATCTTTCTTCATGCCATCGCTGTCAATCATAGGTGTAAGTGGCTTGAGAGTGTTTCGGAGGGGGCTGCAGCCCTCCCTCGTGGCTTTTTTTGGTAATAGAACAATATTCGGGCATTCGTTAACTCATATCTTATTTCGTTTATTTTGATGACAAGATTACATTGTCTCTATAATAATGTTGTAAGAGTTTTGCTTCCTCGCTTTGTTTCCTCGCAAAAATTAGAAACTGAACATGTGATATTTAGGCAATCATGTCAGCCCCCTTGACGTAATTGAGCTTCCTATAATTTACGGCTGGGTAAACGATTAGCGCTTCTTCTTGCTCCCCCCCCCCCCTCTCTCTCTCTCATCACATCCTTGCCCACCTCGCCACCTTTTCATGTCAACGTAGTTTCCTTTCTGCACGATCCATTCTAGTTGAATAACCATTAATTGATCTTCTGTATTTCATTTAAAGGAACTTAACATAACTTCACATAAAGCTATCAGCAAGTCATCTCCAACCGGTGATGTTCCTTGCACCCCTCTGATAGGACGTATACAATGATTATAGCGTGATTTGCGAAAAGCTTCAATATTATTCAAATCAAATAACGGAGAAAAATCTCCAAGACGAAGCAGTGTTCAATCAACAGACTATATTATGCGAGCCTCACTTTCGGGACTTCTGTTACCAGGCAACGCCATCTCGTGTCGTTCTTAGTTGCTATGGAAACGTCTCCTTTCTCTACCTCATCATCATTTTTTATCCCGCGCATGCACCTCCTCGTCGTCCATCCCTCTCACTCCTATGCGGCCTAATAAGAATCGCATGTACTCGTATCTTGCATAGGGGATAGGGGGTACTTGAGAGAAGGTATAGAGAAGAAAAGTAAGGGGTTTAAGAGAGAAGACGAGGAGGGTTTTATGCTTATACAGAGAATAAGTAAATTCTGATGAAGATGACGAAGATCAGGAAGGTCAAAGAGAACAATAAGAACAAAAACAAAAGAAGAAAAATAATTGAGAGGGAGGAAGAGAAGAAGAAGAACAACAACAACAAGAACAACGAGAAAAGAAGTAACAAGAAAGAAGAAGAAGAAGAAAAAGGAGGAGGAGGAGGATGAGAAGGAGGTGAAGATAATAAGAGGACTAAAAGGAAGACAAATGAATAATAAAATAAAGGAAATATTACGATGAGGACGTTAAGAAAAGGATAAGCCATATGTTGATGAACAAACCGATGAAGAATGGCAAGAGTCATATGGATATAAACAAATTAAGATCAAGAAAGAGAAGCTGAAAAACAAAGAGCAAAATAATGAAAGAGGAGTCGAAGCAGATACTAATAATAGAATTGAAAAATATTGATAGGAGCACAGAGAAGGGGAAAAGTAATACGAACAAAAAGAAGATGTATATGAGAACAGTAGAACGTTTTAATGAGTGAGATATTTAATGAACATGAAGAAAACAATGAGGACTGAAAGAGCAAGAGATTTTGAAGAAGATAAGTAGAAGAATGAGAAAGAGGTTGCACGAACATAGACATTATAAAAAGAAATGGAAGACAAAAATTAGGTGATCATTGGAGATTAATAGAGAGAGAGAGAGATAGATAGAGAGAGAAGGGGGGGGGGTTCAAAGTAGAAATCGTATTTGAACGAAGAACGATGAAAACCGAGGGAGGATTAAAGCATGGCACGAATAGGTTTTTAAACTGATAGTGAAGGCTTGTTTTTATATATAAAGCGAGACATCAAGAACAGACTCTCGGAAGGAATGAGAATGAAGGAATGAAAGAGAGAGAGAGACAGAGAGGGAGAGAGGGAGAGGGGGGCCGGGGGGGGGGGGGAAGAGATCAACATATTACGGCAGCGGCCAAAATAGAGAGAGAAAGAGAGGGGAGAGGGGGGGAGAAAGAAAGGGGGGAATGGTTGA
>JARBES010000131.1:15101302-15117966 GCA_030265145.1 Strongylocentrotus pallidus | reverse complement strand
GCCGGTGTTGGCATCGCAAATGCTCCAAGCTATCATCCCCCACTTATGAGGCTTGTTTGGATTATAGCGCCTTAACCGAGTCCTCCCCTTGAATGCTATCACTGTCTCGTCGACACTGACTTCACGACCAGGGTAGAAATTTGCTGCCAATCTATCTGTAAACATGTCCACGACTCCTCTCACCTTGAAGAGTCGATCTCTATTGTCACTTTCAGGAGCATCTTCGTTGTTTACCAGGTGAAGAAATGACAACAGATGCATGAAGCGGTCCCATGACATGATGCTCTTGATGCCAAGATTAAGCAGTGCGTTTGTACTCCACACTAGGTTGTAAGCCGGCAAGCGAACAAGGCCGGTGTACATGATGATTCCTGAAACGGCCTTCATCTCTGCTGGATCAGTTGGAATCCAGGTCCTTGCCCTTGACCAAGGAGACAAGTTTTCTTTCCCTCCTTCTCTCCTGAAATACTGGTCAGCATAACGATTAGTCTCCACCACTATTCTATCAATTATCTCTGCTGACAAGAAGTCAGAAAAAACTTCACTGGGTGTGACTTCATCAAGAGGTTCGCGAAGAAGAGGTCCAATACAATGATCAAATGCACGACACTACATATCATCATATGCATTCTCCATGTAGTCATTTGGGATGTCATCTTCGATGTCCGTCTTGTCTGATTATCAAGATATTTATGATTGGAATTACAAATTTTGAAAACCGTTTGCCAAACGGTTTTCATAACACTACAGTTTATTGGGGAAAACGAGTATGGTAAAACCGGTCACTCAAAGATTTTTACTTTTTTGAGGCACTTCTTGATCATTTTGAAGTGCAATTTTTTTAGGGCTTCAATGTTACAACATATCACATACACTGATAACACATAGGGTCGTGCATCTCAGATTTAACATTGTTAAACGATGCCTTTAATAGAGTGAATTCATGTAAATCATGGAAGATGTTTAGTGATATAGGTAAATCAATCTTTCATTCATTCACAGGGATCCCAACACTGTGGAGACAATGTCAGCCTTTGAATCATCCGTCCAGTGGGCCCTAGACGGCAAGTTTACTCAACAAGATATAGATGAAGCCAAACTCTCTGTCTTCTCAGTGGTAAGTCTGTTCTTTCAGGAAATGAAATATATGACTTAGTTTTCTTAGTGCATCAGATTAGCAATTTCAATAAACAATGAAAAAAATTCTTGTGTATGAATCATGAACTCTTATTACTAGGTTGTTTCGCTACAAATGAAAAATTTAAAAGAAGAGACAATCAACAGAAGCAAATGTACAGATAAATTAAGGTTTAAAGCAAATTAAACATGTTAAAGACTTCTCTTTCAAGCAAAATTCTAGGTGTCTGAAAGAAAGGTTGGAAAACCAATGTTTTACTGTAAAATGTACACTTTTCTTTTACTTTGCTGTTACTTTGGTTGGAAAATAATCCAGTACGGTGAAAAGATCTATATACATTGAAAACTACATTGTTTTTGCGTGTGGATTTCATTTTTCATGATGGAGTGAGGACAGGAGATAAAGTAATTTGTAGCTGAAATGCAACAATGTGCACCAGTTTTCTGTTTTCTAAACAAATATTACATAAAATCATGATTGATACATTAAGGACTTTCCATTCCCTATTATACATTGGTCAGTTTAATAGGCAATGGGGATCCAATCAGATAGGAACACCCTGACAGTCATATGAGCAATTGTATTTTAAAGAAGAGTGAAAGCCCTTCTAGTTCTCACCAGATGATTTTCTTGCATCACAGGAGTGCAAGTAAACTCACCAGGCCACTCTCGTGCAAGAGTACCTTGTAGATCCCAACAACCAAAGCTAATGTCCTATGTGTTATCCATGTACAGGTTGATAGTCCGCTCTCACCGGCAGAGAAGGGCGCGACTCTCTTCTCCACAGGGATCAACAATGATATGAAGCAGGAACATAGAGATGCACTCTTCGCTGTGACTAAAGATGACCTCAGAGATGTAGCAGAAAGGTATGCAATAATTCACGACATCAGTTTCCTCATGAAAACAACCATGTTGCTTTGTAGCTGCTTGTACCTTTCCTGATTTAGAGTAATGATTCCTTTTCAGTTTTGTCTTTGAACTTTTGTTATAAACAAAAAGAAAAATCCCCTTTTCTGACAAACATGAGTGTAAAAAGCATTCTTAATACATGTGCAGCGCATTTCTATTTTGACACCTGGGCCCCATTTAACATAACTTGTCATCAGTGACAAATGACAGTATTTGTCATAAGCTAGTGAAATCCTTGCTTCTGATTGGTTATCATCAGATTTGTTCATGACTTTTTGTCATTTGTCATTGAAAAAAAGGCTTTGTGAATTGGGTCCCAGGTTCCTTTCCTATAAAGAGTTGCAATTAATTTGAAAAGAACTGAAAAAGTAGATTGATACCAATTGCATGTACAGTTGAATTCAAACTTTAAATCTGGGCACTGTCTTTTAAAGAGTTGATATTAATCACACCTCTTTATAAGTGTAAAAATCTTTGAAAAGCATTATAAAAAATATATTATGTATATTTCTAACAACAGTTCAATATATATCCGGTCTTCCAATGCATCACATCTAACAGAGTGTATGGTGTATAACCAAACCGATACTAAGACATGACATCATCAACAATCCATGTCCGTCTGGTCCTAGAGTAATATCCGTCTGGTTTGTCTTGTTTGTTATTCCTCATAGGTACTTGATGGATGGTAAGAGAACCCATGCCACTACTCTACTAGGACCAACCACCACCATGACCAGTCAGGGATGGAATATACTCAAGGAATGAACAATTCGAGGTTGGAATGGAAGCTTCTATATCTGAGGAGATTTTCCACTTCGTCAGAATTCCAAATATGATCAAAAGGAATTTTTCTGTGCTAGAATGCATATTCCGTCTTGCCTGTATTTGGAGATGTTGTTTAAATAGATATCTAACATTTCCAATCAGGAAGATGACAAGGAATATTCTATTGAGGAATGAGAGCTTTAATGTCTTGCCTTTCATATGGAGATGTCAAATTTATTAGACTTCCATGTTTCCTATCAAGAAGATGAAATAAGAATATTCAAGACTGGCATGAAGTCTTGCCTTTCATTTGAAGGTGACATATTGATCACCCTGATGCACCTTCAAAGTCCATCCCTTATGTCTTTGGACTGTGATGTGAGAGGAAAGTGCAATGTCTTTATTCTCAGCTGGGATGAAATGCTAGAAATATTCAATGTTTATATACACCTCATCTGAGGTGACTACAAACAAGAATTAAGAGTGAATACATTTTTGTGTTTATCACAGATGTATTAAGTAAGAAAGAGATTATTTTAACAGTGGTTGAATATTACCAGCATATAACCATTAGCCATTATATACTTTAACAAAAGTAATGGTGGCAAAAATTCGCAATAGTCACGATTTTTATTTGTGCAAAGCAACTTTGATTAAGGAGATGAAATTGAAAAGAGGTCTTTAAGAATTAAGCTGTGTACGTGTACACCTGCTCCTATTACAATCGGTGAACCATAATGAATTTAAATGAAGGAAAACACTATGCCCACCCATCCCCTGAAAATGAGACTTCTTACTAATTAAATAACAAATAAAACTTGTTCTTAGTACTGCTTTTATCTTCTAAGAATATAAAGTGTGCTAGACTTTTTTAAACGTTATTACTGACTATGCGTTTATGTAAAACAAAACTTCTTACTGTTACAAATAAAGCATGTACTGGATGATATGCCAATAGTCAACATATAATTATTATTCATCTCTTTTGAACATTTTGTTTATATCAAGATTAATGCAAAAAATATACAAGTGTATCAGTGTATGCTTGCAAGAACTATATACATACATGAAGTTGTGTGAGCATGTTGTCAGTCATTTTCTGCTCAAATCACTAAATCAGGTATGTTCCTGAACTAGAAATCTCAAGCTATTATATGAATTTGCCTTTTTTATACACAAATACGTATTGTCATATTAAATATGATACATGTATAAATCATATATTGTGTATAATGCGATTTTATATGTTAAGTGTCAATGAATAGAGGTCACAATATATATTTGAAATTAATTTATTTATTTCTGCATAGTAGACAAGAAAACAAAAACAAAACAAACAATTACATATACCTGTCTATTGACATGATACAATGAACATGAATTTTGTAGAGGTACATTATTTGATCTCATCAAGGACAGCCCACACATTTTGAAAAGTTGTATGTAGGGAAAATTATACATTTGTTTGATTGTCTTCATGAATGGGTAAGAGTCTGGCTCTTTAATTTAATTTTTGTTTAAAGACTTGGTTCAAAACGTGACGAAAGGAAAGATTTTACAGAATATGACACTGGTATGATATGCCTTTTGAAAGCACTTCTCAGTTATAATGATAGAACTAAATGTTGCTCACATTTTATAAGATGTCTTTAACAAAATTTTCTTCTTCTATTAGAAGACAAATTAATAAACAGTTCAGCTGCTGTCATGACTAAATGTATGTCGATTATCTAGTAACAAATATAGACAATATGAAACAGAAAACAATGGCAATCACACATTTACTAGAAAAAACAAACAAATGTGATAGTAATTCACTAATGCAAACTCCAAGCACACCACACCCTCTCTTGCAATTTAATCACAAACCAAAACTAAAAGCCTAAGAGTCGTTTGTATGATGTTCCTTTTTTCAAGAGGGAATTGTACCTGTACCATAACACTGAATGGGGACAAGGAAGGGCAGTTGGCCTACACCGTTACACATCCTTCTTTAAAAAAAAAGCTCTGTATTTCATTAGCAAAATTAAATCAAGAGCAGTATGAAATACCTTTATTAACAATAATGTAGGTCATGTGTCTTGGCTCTTAGCAAAATTTGGCCAGTCACGTTTTCTGCTAAATTTGAAGGGGAAAATAGCATCAAGTAGCATAAAATACAATGAATGATGATATTGATGACATACTTTCATAGAGATACTTTGAAATACTGTGCACAATCTCTTTTGATTTTCTTTAAAAAAAAAAAAAAATCCATAAAAAGGGCAACCTGTCTGGACATGTGGATATAAAAATACAAATCCAATAAGATTTTTGAGACAAAGTAATAAACAACATTTTCTAACATGCATGATGGGCATTTCCATGGTTTAATATCTTATAATGATTGTTAAAAGACTGATTTATCTGTATTTAAAGAAGAGTGGTTTTGTGAACTCGCACTAATAATTATTTAAAGTGCACAATATTTAAATGTATGTTTTATCCTTTTTCCTGATACATGCTGAAACCATTAAAAAAAAAAGTTTAGTACCGGTATGTAAACTGAATATTACACCGACATAAACATGGAAGTTGCGACGGTCGTTAGAGCTAAAATTAAAATAAAACTTGAATTAGGTTTTGTTTATAGATATATGCTTTGTAGTTTATGCATCAATCTTTAATCTCTGTATTTACATATTTTCACCTCGGATACATGCTAAGGTCAATTACTGTTACCAATTATTTGAAAGAAGTAAAAGCTGATGAATTAAACTTTTAAATTATTATCCTTACTTAGTTGATAGTAAAGACAATAATATTGATATTGGATGTTTTTTATAGTGCACATTCACCACGCAAGGTGCTCAAGGCTTCCAATATTATCCCGGCTCTAGCTATAGGCTACTGATTTCGGTGCTCACAGTATTCACATAATTCTTTCCTACCCGTGCCCATTTAACACCTGGGTGGAGAGTGCCAAATGTAGATTATTGCCTTAACAAAGGATACAAGTGCCGCGCTAGGGCTCAAACCCATGACCTTCTCATTTCCAGTCAAATGTTGAAACCACTCGACAGCGACATATTGAGGAGGCCCGATGGCTCAATTGTAGAGCAGTGGTCTCTTAACTGAGAGATCCAGGGTTCGAATCCAAGTCGATGCTCTAGTGCCCTTTGACAAAGCAATCATAATATTAATCCTAATTAACAAGTTCCTCAGAGAGGACTTTAACCTGCAAGTGTAACTTGTGCTTTCCTTAAGCAATCAGGTACATGCAAATGAAACCAACAAACTGAACACCTCTACAGTTTTAATAGGAAGGCCACATATGCCTAGGTATCACCACCGTCTGTTTGGATGATGAAAGTAAAAGCTGTGCTGAATTGAGCCACGGTGAAACCGATGATGCCGGAGGCAACGATGTCTGGAAGATAGTCTTCAAGGAACTTCAGCTGCGGGTACAACGCTGTTACCTGCCCAGGATCTCCCTTGATGAGGAAGAGTATGAGGGATGGTAGCAAGTCATCTGTACCGATTGAGCGACCTTTACCACCCAGTTTACCTGTTGATAAAGAGACTGATTATACATACATGTATAGTAATAGCTGTTTCTCAAAATATACAACATAACTGACCACGGCGCTTTACAGTATTACGCCGTTCACTGGATACCATTATGATTCTCCACTTTACGGTGCACTCTCCACTCCATTTAGGCCGGGGCATTCCAGCTAGTCTGTCGCCTTTTACAGGTGCCCACATGGTAATTCAACCACATAACATCAAATTTGCATGATCTCATCAGGTACCCATGTAACATCTAGATGGAGAACAGCAAAGTACTATAATTAAAATGCCTTGCTCAAGGACATAAGTGCTCTGCCGTACTCTAACCCACGCTCTTTGCATTCCCACTCAATTGATTAAACCACTCGTCGACAACAAGATCTCTACAGAAGAATTTTTTAGTTTTGAATACTCGTATTTTACCTCACTGTAATGTATATGATAAAGGCTATATTGATGGACTGTCTGGCCTGAGGATGATCTCGTTTAAGTGTAATAAAATACCCCGGTATAGAGTCTATTTCCAATAGCCTTAATCAATATTGTCTTGATAAATGTAATATGAAAGAATCACCTACAACACTCACATGACACTCCTTCTTTGACCGATTCGGACAGAGCTTGAAGACACATGACCAACCAGCGAAGTTTCACCAAGGGAAGTCTTTCTTGTAAGACCATCCTTAAGCACTTGTATGCCCGGCTGAACATGTCTTCAAAACTCACAGGTCCTTCTGAGACGATCTGCTTGCGATTCTTCTGTGACTTGGGATTAGGAGGGAGGCACTGTTTACCAGACTGGACGTGGGTCTTCTGTACCATTTGATCGATTTGGGGTTCAGGTGTGATTGCAGGGAGATTGTTCAGATCCGTTGATCCAAGAGTCACATCTCGCAGGAACGGGTAGAGGTTTTCCATCTCCTCTTCCAGATTTGAAGCGAGGGATACATGTGAGACACTGTCCACATAGTACAGCTGGTGTGTCTCTGCACCATCACCTCTGGTAGCCCCTCTTGGAGTCTGGTTACCATGATGATCTTGATCAGGATTTGACCGATGGGTATCAAGATTTTCCAATGCTTTTGTCTGTCTATGGAACCCCTGCCTTGCTGTCGAGGTCGTGCCTCTTCTAGACGTACCGGAATCCTCTTCATCAGACGAGGTTGGATCGGTCTGAGTGGCCTTCTCTGCAGTTCCTGGTCTAGCAGTCTTTACGGGATCCAGGATATCGATGACCCATTCACCTCTCAGCTTCATGTTCCTAGGATCAGCAGTAGGGAGGAGCATCTGAAGCAGCTTGGCATCTCCATCGTATGCGAGCTGTATGGAATAACAATGTTTATGTTTTGCATCATTACTGATCAAAGGAGAAGTCTTTACATTATTCTACACATTTAACTAATTAATCCTTTGTTATCAAATAGGCATAATGGACACTTAAATATTTACTATTATAATTTGTTCTTCTTGTTCTTGATTTTGTTCTCCTTGTTCTTGTTCTTTTTGTTCTTCTTTTTTCTTTTTTTTTTTTTCTTCTTCTTGGCTTCAGTGATATCATTGTTATGTTATCACAAGTAATAATTAAGATATTTATAATCACAATTAAGTATGGGTATCACGTTCTATGAAGTTGTCATACTGTCCATTAAAGAATTCAATATCACATGATCTACGATATTGACGTACATCCAGGCATCCATTCGTGGTTAAGAGAAAGCAAGAACATGTGATTATTTGTGGGGTCGTGTCTCATTTCTGAATATAATTTAGATTGTAACTCACCACATAAAACTTTTCAATATCTTGTATTGTTGAAGTGAAGAAAAGGGCTTCATAAGATGCCCATATTTCTGGCTGACATTGACCATCCCTCTGTGCCAGATATCCAGTCAACTTTCGAACCACCTAAATCAATCAAGAAAGCACAAATAAAGTATCCATCTCTTCCCCCTCACTCTTCCACTTTTCTTCTATTCTCTTCTATCTTCTCAGATGAGGGCAGGGAAACGGGGTCCATATACACTGTTTACCACTGTCTGCTTATGACAGTGCTAATGACAGTTTCACTGTTCCTTGTTGTCTTTACTCCATTATTGTTCATTTTGTTCTAACTACGTGTACATTTCTTTTGTCTTTGAACTTCTGTAAGTTTGTTTTGTTAAAACTCTCTTTCTTCCTCCTCTTTCTTTGTTTCTATCTCCCTCTCTCTCTTTCTTCCCCTCTCTTTCTCTCTTTCTCTCTCTTTCTTCCCCTCTCTTTCTCTCTCTCTCTCTCTCTTCCGCCTCCAGGACCCTCTTCGTTTTGAGTAAACAATTCGCCCATTTCAACACCATGTCGATACTATCGTAGTGATACGGAAAACTCTCTCTCCCTCTCACTTCCGTCTCCACTCCCCGATCTTCACTTTGAAAAAACAATTCGCCCATTTCAATATCATGTCGATACTACATGGTAGTGATACGGAAAACTCGTTACAAAAATTGCGGACCCTTACCTCTGAGAAATGATCCCTGATTTCGAAGGTAAGATTTTGAGTGTAGGTCTGATAGTCCGTCAGTGATGAAAACCCGTCCCTTGTCGTCATTGGAAGATGTGGCTTTAATCTCTGATATATGCAAATAATTATTTGATATTTTTTAGTCATTTTCAAGTAGGTCAAAGACTTGTCTTAATTATACACAGACAAAGAACAAAAAGGAGAGGATAAGGCATATTTGTCCACTGATAAAAGAGAGACACATCGTTCTTAAGAATGAGAGTTACAAACAATGGATGTTGAAATAAGAAAGACTAGAAGATAATCATACCAAACAGAGTAATTCTGAGTAAAAATAATAGAGTGCCACCTTTTTTATTTACATTTACACATTGCAAGAGAAGCACTTTGCTGATTCGCCCAAAAAGATATTGTCTTGATTGTGGCACTTATTATACACCTTTCCTCGCTCTGCCGCCAGTAGCCAATGGCATTGATGAGAGAGCTGATGGCGTACAAGCCCTTCGCTTAGATTTAAATAAGAGATAAAAGTCCTTTAATAGGAAATGCCGTCTTTTTATCTATGCAAATGTTATTCAGTATTAATGACTTACATTTTTCCTCGGTGCCAACTTTGGTCTCTGTGCATGCTCAGAGTGAAAGTCTATTGAGCCTTGGTTGCACCTGTTCAGCACTTCTAGAATTAGAGAATGATGGCTGATCTTCATGGTGCTGTCTCGCTGCAAAATCTTTAACAAAGTGGAAAATGAAAATAGAGAATATCCTTTTGTGCTTTTTAGCTACATTTTTTTTGAACAAGATGTATGTATAATAGTGAAATATGAATACAAATTATGTTGATAATTGAATCATACTCTTTTTAAAAGTAGGTCTACCTAACTTTTTGCTTATTTGCTTACTTCAGAAGAAAGCAAAGGAAACACGTCGGACACTAATGTGAACTGATGATAAATCCGTTGATTTATATATATTATATCGCCTTCACCCAGCTCATGACTCTTGATCTTTATTATCAATTATTATTCAGAACATTCACGCAGACTCATCTCATTTGATCCGTTCTATTGGTTTACTTTACACCCTTCATTATTCCATTCTCAATCTTTCATTCTTTTGGTTTTGTTTGTTTGTGTTTTTTTTTTCTTGGGGGCGGGGAGGGTCACTTTTTCTATCATTAATTTAATTTATCAGAATATTTGTCAAACTGTGAAAAGGGAGGCCTGCAGTTCATATAATTAAACGGAGCACTACTGGATGCTCCAGTGCACACGCCGCCATGTTGCTTAGTCCTTGATCTTATCAGCAAGCAAGGCCGAGTGCAGTCGACCATTCCGATTTTCTTTATAGGGCATTTTGCCATCATCTTAGATTCACTTGTGATTTTGAAGACGGCTTTTCTATGTATCATTTAATGGCGTGTGATATCTTCTAGCATATCAAATTTGAATTTTAGTTCTCTTTCAAGGCCAAAACAAAAAAAAGAAGTTCTAGTTGTTGTTAATCCTCTTTCAATATTGGCCGACTAAACAGTTTCTCTATATCTTATTGCTAGGGGAAAACTTATTTCAATATTTGTTAACTTAAAACGATAAGACAAGAAATCAGAGGGCCGAATGGCAGATTGTTTTACAATCATGACGGAAGATATAATGAATACATTGTAAAACGATAAAACAGATATGAAAATAATAAAATCAAAATAGCAATAATAATATGTTACAAAACATACAAAAGCACATTTCTAGAAAGTTCATTTTCTGCCCTTTCATATGAGACCTCTATCAGGAAAAATGAGCCAGGAATACTGTTTCACTGGCTGCCTGCCGTAGCAAAAAACAGAGTTGACAAAGGACTTAAAACTCCGTTTCGTTGTCGATCAGCGATGCACATAGAAGACGAAAGACCTGATGCATG
Organism: Strongylocentrotus pallidus; assembly: GCA_030265145.1. Lineage (NCBI taxonomy): Eukaryota > Metazoa > Echinodermata > Echinoidea > Camarodonta > Strongylocentrotidae > Strongylocentrotus > Strongylocentrotus pallidus. The sequence goes on along the minus strand of JARBES010000131.1, from coordinate 15,107,185 downwards.
GCATATGAAAGGGCAGAAAATGAACCTTCTAGAAATGTGATTTTTGTTTCTTCTTTGAAATTCAGATATCGCCCACCAAATGACTTTTTGATATCCTCTCTTCAAATTGTTTTGAATCACTCATGCGTGAAATATGCATAATATGAGTTCCATCAAAAGAAAGAGGAGGATCTTAGCTTTACAAATATGTGTCATTTATTAAATATTATTGTGATGAAGTTATGATAAAAACATCTCGGTTTCGCTTTTTCTAAGACGCACTGTATTCTATGGGTTTTGAGATGCTGAGTTCCAGAAAGAGTTCCTTGATAAAAACCAAGCAACGTTTGCATGCCTCATTGATATTATTTCATAAATAGATATATGATGGTAGGTATGTAATAACAATTGAGAACTCCTTTATCGTTTAAAAAAAATATGATTGTTCCTCATCATTCATGGAATATTTGACAATGATTGTAAACTTACTCATGTGTGATAAAAACAAATAATCAGCACCTATCACTATACTGTCTTGTTTTATGGTCATTGTAGATATAAGATTCTGCAAACCATCTCTTAATGAATTTCCACAGGTAATTTTAATTGGCATAAAATTGGAAATTGGCCCAACAAAGGCAAGTAAGTCACATTATCGCACAAATTCACCTTAGACCTATATCATGTTAGACTGCATGTGCTATATTATGTGCAATCAATTAGATATCTCGTTCATAGATTTCATATACAATTACAAAGAATATCAAGTTTAATGGTTTTTGTGCAATTTGAAATGAAATGAATTTCCACCTTTCGTAACTCGATAGCAAACACATTCGAAAAATCAACTCAATTGCCATTTCAGTTATTTTGATGTTGTTTATCCCATACAAATATTGTTCGGATTACGTAATACGTCAATGCCATAATCGCACATTTTAATAGGTGCCGCACAGGGCTATTGAAATTGACATAGGCTTACTTTTAGAAAGTCATTGCAAGTCATGTTCAATCGTGTTAATAATATTGATTAAAGCCTTACCTTGTCAATTTTACGAAGAAGTGGCAGAGACACATCAGATTTGGTATCTACATAGACCAACAGGAAATTAAATACAATTGGACATCATTCATTTGAAAATAATCATAGATGGAGCGAACGGGGCGTATTAATTTAAAGCTGAACGAACATAGCGTACAAATGACAGTTTGTAATGCTTGTAGTAGCTTTCAATATTTAATCCATATTCCAAGTTTAATAGCGAGTTCACAAAATGCCTAAAATGACGTAATACAAACAAAAGACAGACAGAAGCAGTCAAAATGTGAAAACTATATTTTGTAAATTTGTTACCCATTATTGTTGCTCTTTTACAGGCTTCAAACCATAGGCCTAGATGGGTAACCCGATTTTCACTTCCGTATATCTGTCAGCCATTTTCAGACGTATCTTGCTATGTCGTGTTAAAGTCAATAATATCAAAGTTCAGATTTTATTTCATTCTTTATTTACACAGGCAGATAACAAAAACATTGATTCCTTTGCACAAAGGGGTGACTGACCCCCTTCAATTATATATAAAAATCAACGAACAAAAACAAAGATTTTTTTCTTTCTAGGCCTTGGTCTCGGCCGTGGAGAGCAAGGTTTTGACCCCACGACATTGCTTTATCTCACGGGTATGATAAAAATCATCCTGGGTTAGGAATTTTTAGTATATGGACCAGTGACAATACGATTTTAAAAAGTTGTCGGAAGGCTTACAAGACCTACATTAGGGACTTTTAGATTCGCACGAAGACAATGGGGATTGCGACGATCGACGTCAGTTTATTGCACTGCTTTAAATGGACGTCACACGTATCAGTCCACGAAAATCTAAAAGTCCCTAATGTCGACTAGTAGGCTGCCTATTTGGCTCACAGCGAATCATCGGGTCATCGCGTCGTGTCGGGTGGGCGCGTTACGCGACCATTTGTGAAAATATACCCCATTATTCACGAAATTTCGGAGGTAATGTTTGTAATATACCCCTTTCATCTGCAAATGGTCAATTCAAATTTACCGACACTTTGTGAAAACCCTACGGCAAATCTACAAAAGGTCGCATCATGCATCTTTGGCTTTCGTTTTACGAAAGATCGTGTAACGCTACCACCCGACCGGACGCGGTTATTTCGAAGAAAGCCGTCTGTCTTGTTGACTGTAGATAAAGTGAACCATCCTAAAGCTACCAGAAGGCCCCAAGGCCTCCATTGACGGTCTAGTAGGCTGTCTGTCTCGTTGACTGTAGATGTAGTGAACCATCCAAAAGCTACCAGAAGGCCCCAAGGCCTCCATTGACGGTCTAGTAGGCTGTCTGTCTCGTTGACTGTAGGTATGTAGTGAACCATCCTAAAGCTATCAGAAGGCCCCAAGGCCTCTATTGACGGTCTAGTAGGCTGTCTGTGTCGTTGACTGTAGGTATATAGTGAACCATCCAAAATCTACCAGAAGGCCCCAATGCCTCCATTGACGATCTAGTAGGCTGTCTGTCTCGTTGACTGTAGATGTAGTGAACCATCCAAAAGCTACCAGAAGGCCCCAATGCCTCCATTGACGGTCTAGAAGGCTGTCTGTCTCGTTGACTGTAGATGTAGTGAACCATCCAAAAGCTACCAGAAGGCCCACGAGGCCTCCATAGACGGTTCAGTAGGCTGTTTGTCTCGTCGACTGTAGATGTAGTGAACTATCCAGAAGCTACTTGATGTTCTAGGAACTCTTATTACTATGTTGTTTTGATACAAAAGGGATTTGTTTACAGAAACGAGGATCGATAGAAGCAAATGTATAGTTGAAGCAAGGTTGAACAAATACTCAACATTTTATAGAGTGTCTGATAGAAATGTATTACTGTAAAATTCACACTTTTCTTGAACTTTGCTATAATTCTGGTCGAAAAATCCAGTACGGTGAGAATAAATAAATACATTGAAAACTACATTGTAGCTAAAATACAGATCTTTTCATTGTTACATATAGGGCATGTACTGGATTATCTGCCATCTATAATTCTTATCCATCTCATTTCATATCTCCATAAATGCACAAACTAGTGCATCAAGGTAGATAGCAAGAACTGCACTGTTGGTCACAAAGGTGGAATAATCATAACTGTCAGTAATGAGGATTAATGCCTCACAAAAGGACACTAATATAGCTGATCGAAACGGTTTTTATCATGGGACCTCACAGTAACGAGGCCATTGCTTAGCCACTGAATCATGACTGTACGCAGCGGGGCCCCGGGTACGGGGTCGCCCCCAAAAATACAACAAAAAAAAATGCAATAACTTAAGGACGTTAGGACTTTGGTCCCCTAGTAGATTAGCATAATAGCACACACATGATTTAGCAGTCACGCAAAACAAACACTCACAAATTATTATTCAATAAAATCTGAGAATGTATACTATTAGTTAGGTTTATTAGGAATAAATCATTGTCAAAATCATTCCATATATTGCGGTAAAAATAAGTATTCCACCATAATAATATGAACAATAGCGTATATAATAATAATAATAATAATAGTGGGTTCTTATATAGCGCTCATGTCAGTCAGATTTGACCCTCCTGGCGGCCATGTTGTTATTTACTGCTGAAATTCAGCTATGTTCCTAAACTATAAATTTCAAATTATTATATGAATTTGATATTTTTATTCACAAATATTTATTACGATATTAAATATGATACATGTATGAATCATCATATATGGTACATGATGTGATTTTATATGTCAAGTGTTAATGAATAGAGGGTCACAAAATATAATTGAACTTACTTTAATTCTCCCTGCATAGTGAATAATAAGAAAACATCCGTCCATTATATATAAGTATGATATTTTGTCTCATCAAGGACTGAGCACTTTGGTTGACAAGTTGTATGTAGGGAAATTTTACATTTGTTTGATTGTCTTCATGAATGGAGAGAGTCTGGCCCTGTACGTTGATAAAACCATGCATGTACGTTGAAAACTTGGTATATTAGGTGATGGACTCTATATACAGTAACAAACTTTCATACTCCTTTTATATTTGATGTGGTCGTTTTTGTGTAGTTTTTAAAACTCAAGTATGAAAGGTGGGCTGATCGAATAAGGGCTTATGTTGAATACTTTAATATATGTTTTTTTGTGCATTCCTTTTTGTGACAATTGCTCATAACAATGACTATTACGATAGTTTTATATCTGTACTAAATCTTAAACTTACATACAAATGGCAGTTGCATTAGTCTTTTAAGCTTCAATAAAAGAAAATCCCCGTTTATTGGTTTATGTCTTATTTCATAAGCAAGCATTTTTATTTCATAAAATCTCTGATTAAGCATGACAATGCAGTTCAAAATGATTACAGTAGGAGTAATATAATAAGTAGCATTTCATACACAAATTAGGCAGTTTTTTCATCAATCTTCAACAATGTTACCGGTCCACGTTAAAGTGGACATTATTTTTGATGTTCTTTCGGAATATGAAGAAAAAAATTGAGAAATTCTAAAAATAGATTTTTGATGACGTCACACTTCACCACTCTATAGAGTTACGCTTTTGTTCTAATGGCAACTTATCAATCAATAAGTTCATTGTCATATCCGCAGTTCTTAGTGCAGTGCATTCGGGGTATAAAATGATTTTTGTTGATATCATGAGATAAATTATTACACTGAAACCATGTGGTCACTTATGTTAACTCCAAATTGTAGGTATTCATTAGTGTTTCAATGTTATTGTGTAATACAAAATGTTTATGTCATCAGCATTGATAATGACAAAAAGGATGATAATAATAATAATATTCGGTTCTTGCATAGCTCATATCACATTTATATTCAACGTCTCTATGCGCTTCCAAAGCGGAAGTTATTACCCTGGCTTTAGCATGGCTGCTATTACTTTCGTGCCATGCCGTGCGTTCATTATATCGTTTACATACAGAAGAAAAAGAAGTGGTCCCAGAATAGAGCCTTGAGCGACACCTCACCTAATCGGTAAAAGACTAGAGTCAGTACCATCATGTGAAAAATATCGTAGTTTTTAAACCAGGATAGAGTTTGCCCTCGAATTCCATATGTATCGAGTTTTGTAATCAATATACATGTATAATGGTTGAGAGTATCAACATTTTTAAAAGCGACATTTGTAGTACCTATTTCTTTCGACGATTGTGGGCCAATATTACTAAAGATTTTGGGAGTGCATTTTGCGTTAGACATCAGAATAAGAGAGGAGTTGAATTAAAAGGAGATTTTGTGCGAGAATAAAAACTTCTCGAATGATGGAAACAGAGGGACCTCACGGTGTTTGGAAAATATGTTTTGAATTCATATGGAATGGGAAAGATCAAATTAACAGATTCATATTGTATCAAGGTTATAATGAAGGAGGGGGGGGGGGGGTAAGGAATGAATAATTTTGACTAGTTTGTAAAAACCCAATGTATAATGTGGGTAAAAAGTTTATTGTACGGAGAAAAAACAATAACATGGAAGCTATACTTTGATATCTGCTCCAAAGTGGTATTAGGAGGTAGATTTTTTTTGTGTAACTATGATTCCAAGTTATTAAGTTTCAAAGTACCTAAGTTCTATTAGATGATCAAAATATGGGAAGAGTTAGAAGGCTGTAGAAATTCTGAAGAAAAGAATAAAATAAAATAAAATGATATGTGATGACGATTTGTTTCAAAGCAATATAAAGTCAGTTCCAGCTATTTTTGCTTACGATGGCATGGAGCCAAAATCTAATTTTCAACATTACGGTTAAAAGGAACAAAGTTGTGGAATATGGAATATTTGGGAAGCTATATTGAGAAAAGAAAAAAAGAAGATAATTGGACTTTAGTGGATGTAAAAGA